>UESW01001459.1:433051-471969 GCA_900491605.1 Calamus simplicifolius
GAATATTTGGATGTGACCCAGCACATCTCCACCTTCTGACATCCGAAGGCTGTAGAGGCGCTTCTTCAACATCAACTTGTTGCACATATTCTTCCCCATATAGAGGGTGTGCAACTTCGTCCAGAGTCCCTTCGGGGTCTTCTCCTCAGCACTGAATAGAGGACTGAATCCGCCAGACAGCCCCTGATCATTGAACATGTCTTCTTCTCCAATGAAATCCACTGCTTGTCTGTCATCCCATCTGGCCTTTCCTCCAAAGCCAAATCTAAACCCTGCTGCACAAGGAGGTCCTCTACCCGGACTTTCCACATGGAGAAACTTCCCTTCCCATCAAACTTCTCAACCTCTATTTTTATGCTACTCCCCATGGCCAATTTCAAAAATAGCACAAAAATAAATTTTATAAAATAGAGAAGTACCTTGACGAGATTCTGTTGAAATTATTTCAACTCCTTGAAGGCCTCCAGATTACTCCTTGAACCAGGCTCTGATACCACTTGTTAGGGTTTAGACCTGTGATTAATAGCAATGGGATTCCCTGTTGAACAAGAACTAGAACTAAGGATTCCTAATCCTGTTAGGTTTAGACCTTGATGAATAGCAATGGGATTCCCCGTTCAACAAGAACTAGAACTAAGGATTCCTAATCCTGTTAGGTTTACTTCTTGAAAAAAGGAGGAAGATGGGGAGGAGAAAGAAAGGGCTGCCGCCCTATGATGAGAGAAGGGAATTTTTGGGAGAAAAGAATCTGTTCTCTATTCCATCCAAACCCTAGAGACTAGAGTTTAAATACATCCACGAAGTGGGCCAGGCCCAGACTCAACAAAAACTCCCATGGACTAACCCAATGAGATTAAACTAATCCCCAAGCCCGTGTACACCCGTGACTTGATTTAATCTCAACCCTTGGACTCAAACCCAGCCCAATACAAGTTAGCCCACCTGGGCCTTGATAGCACCACACCAGGCCAACACTACTGGTGTTCTTTGAGAAGACGTACGTCATAGTGTGAACCCATGGAAAAGGATCTCAATCAATCTCTCTCTCTCTCTCTCTCTATCTTTCTCTCTCTCTCAATCTAGGGCATGGCTTTTTCTTCAAGCTAGGTCCACATAATTTCAAACTCTAGAGTCTCTGCTTGTCGATCCTGCTGCAACCTGCTTCCATGTGGGAGTGGCCAGAGTCTTCATGCAAGAAGCACATGGGAGCCAACTGTGGGTTATCTTGGATATTGGTTATGGGCTTGCAAAAAGGTAAAGGAAAAGCTAGACTCTCAGCATCATCACGGATGCGCTTGATGCGTGTTTTCTATACCAAAGGATAGTACAGTGAAACTTTTTATAGGATAAAAGAAAGTAACATAGACTTTATGTATGAAAAAGAAATAGATTAATGCGGTGACTTTTAGATTCAGCATTTTGGGCATTGCGACAAGGAGGTGGCGATTGTTAAACCTGCAGCACCACCACGGGTGCTCAAGTGGGAGCACTGGACAGGAGGCAGCATTAAACCAACTAGAGAGGCTGATGCAACCTTGGCCACACAAAAACCATTGCACGCAAAATGTGGGCTCCATCGCGGGTGCTCCAGTGGGTTTTTTGATGACAAAAGAGGATGAAAAAATAAATACAATATCTCTTACATTTATTTTTGATGAAATAGGAAAAAATAGTGGGCTTCCTATATAAAGTTTGTTTTTTCTAAACGAATTAAAATTACCACATCACGTTGTTTTTCTGGCTGAGTTATAGCAACCACATCACATTTGTCTTTTTGGCCGAGTTATAACAACCACGTCACCTTTGTTTTTTCTGGCCGGGTTAAAAACTTAAAATAACCACATTATACATGGCATGCTTTGATATTGACACAACGTTTTATTTTTTTCTAGTGCCCTTTGCTGTTGTCAATTTCACCCACCCACATCCATCGGTCATGATCATGAGGCACTGAAGACTCCTACACGATTGTCTTTTTCACTGTTGCTCTTGACAAGTTTTGTGTCATGTCAATATCACTAAAAAGAACTGATAACCCTACTTAAGAGTGACAGCATATATAAAATGGAAGCCTAGGAGCTAAAGTGAGAAAGGTATCTTTCGAAAGAAGAGAAGCGGGGAATACACATTGGTGTGATGTGCCTCCAGTGGATGCCATGAGGGTTCATCAATATTTTAAAAATTAGATCACACAATAAATTGACTTGACATTTAGATTGTGGGTGAACCAATTCGGCTGAATAAATTGAATTGGATAAAATATCTTTCTAACTTTGTTCAAGTTTTTTTCCTGAAAAATGAGTTATTGCTGTCAAAGCTTCTAAATTAATAAATTACTGATAGAAAAATTGAAGGTCATGTTCTTTTTTCTGATTAATTAATTTATATATTTGTAAAAAAATAATATTTTATTAAAATAAATAATTTAAATTATCAATTATTTTTTAAAAAACTTTTTCTTTTTTTTACTTCTTTTCTTATTCTTTATCATCTGATTAACTAATTTATAATATTCTTTATAAAACATGATATCCTCATTAAAATATAGGATCATAATTTAAACCGCTAACTTCTCAACAAATTAGATGTCCTGAGAGACACAATGGGCTCTAATTGAGATGGTTTTGTGAGCTTGAGAGAGGTTGTAGAGAAGCTTTAATGGAACAATGTGTTGTCAGATCTTTATTGTCTTTATTCATCTACTCATACCAACCATGTCAAGTGAAGCAAAACGTGGCCAGATCTTTATTGTCTTCTGATTTTTTTTTTGTTATGTCACTTCATGACAATAAAAGCTGCAACTATGAAAGCTTGAATTTGGCACCGAGGCTACAATATAATCGATAGGCACAACATCAATGATCAAAAGGAACATGTGGAGCACCGTCATTGGCACTGGACGATCACATCCACTACGAGAAAATAATGAAATAGCGACACAATTTTAGTGATGCAAAGATGCGTCGCTAAAATTACGACTACATTGCGAGGCCTCCGCGTCAAAAAAATATTACGACGCAAATAGCGAAGCATTAGCGACTCAATAAACCATAAAATTAAAAAAATTAATTTTTAAATTTAGCGACACAAAAATGCATCGCAATATTTATAAAATTTTTTTTTTAAAATATATTAAGGAATAAAATATTGCGACGCAGCTAAGTGTGTCGCAATGTTTTTAAAAAATTAATTATGTTAAATAGCGATGCATTAGCGATGCAATAAACATAAAATGAGAAAAAATATATTTAATATAGTGACGCAAAAATTGCATCACAAATATTAAAAAAATTAATTTTTATAAAATATAATTATGAAATAAAAATATTGCGACACAACTCAATGCGTCGCAATATATTTGAAAAAACATAATAATTTTAAATAGCGACACATTAGCGACGCAATAGACCAGAAAATTGTAAAAATTAATTTTAATTTAGCGACACACTAATTACGTCGCAATTATTTTAAATGAAATTAATTTTTATAAATATTAATATGAAAAAAAATATTGCAATGCAAACAGTGCGTCGTAATGTTTTTAAAAAACTTAATTATTTTAAATAGCGATGCATTAGCGACACACTAAACCAGAAAAATATAAAAATTATTTTTAAATTTAGTGACGTAATAATTATGTCGCAATTAATTTAAATAAAATTTATTTTAAGAAAATAGTATTATGAAATAAAAATATTGCGACGCAATCCAGTGCATCGCAATGTTTTGTTAAAAATAAATATGTTAATTAGCGACGTAATAGCGATGCAATAAAACAGTAAAGTAATAAAAAAAAATTTATTTAACGACGCAAATTAATGCATCGCAATATTTTAAAAGAAATTCATAATGCCAAATTAGCGTGGCATTAGCGATGCAATAAATTAGAAAATATAATTAAAAATTAATAATGTCCGAGATCGGTCATCGTCGACCGTGATCGATCATGGCTTCGATCGATCGCAACCGTCGGGTCGTCGCCGATCGGATCGATCGTGACGGTCCAAGATCGGTCATCATTGATCGGGATCGATCATGGCTTGGATCGATGGCAACCGTTGGATCATCGCCGATCGAGATCGATCATGGCTTCAATCCATCGCAACCATCAGATCGTCACCGATTTGATCGATCATGATAGTTCGAGATCGGTAGTCGTCGACCGGGATCGATCATGGCTTCGATCGATCGCAACCCTCGATCGTCACCAATCCGATCGATCGCGATGGTCCGAGATCGATCGTCGCCGATCAGGATCGATCATGGCTTGGATCGATCGCAACCATCGGATCATCGCCGACCGGGATCGATCATGGCTTCGATCAATCGCAACCATCGGATCATCGCCGATCTGATCGATCACCACGGTCCAAGATAGGTCATCGCCGATCGGGATCGGTCATGGCTTGGATCGATCGCAACCATCAGATCGTCACCGACCGGGATCGATCATGGCTTGGATCGATCGCAACCATCAGATCATCACCGACCGGGATCGATCATGGCTTCGATCGATCACAACGGTCGGATCGTCACCGATCTAATCGATCGCCATGGTCCGAGAGAGGTCATTGCCGATCGGGATCGATCATGGCTTGGATCGATCGCAACTGTTGGATCATCGCCGATCGGGATCGATCATGGCTTGGATCGATCGCAACCATCAGATCATCACCGATCGAGATCGATCATGGCTTCGATCGATTGCAACTGGCGGATCGTTGCCGATCCGATCGATCACCACGGTCCAAGATAGGTCGTCGCCGATAGGGATCGATCATGGCTTGGATCGATGGCAACCATCGGATCGTCGCCAACCGGGATCGATCATGGCTTGGATCGATTGCAACCGTCGGATCATCATTGACCAGGATCAGTCATGGCTTCGATCGATCGCAACCATCGGATCATCGCCAACCGGGATCGATCATGGCTTGGATTGATCGCAACCATCGGATCATCACCGATCAGGATCGATCATGGCTTGGATTGATCACAACCATCAGATCATCGCCGACCGGGATCGATCATGGCTTGGATTGATCGCAACCATCGGATCATCGCCGACCGGGATCGATCATGGCTTGGATCAATCGCAACCGTCGGATCGTTGCCGATCCGATCGATCGCGATGGTCTGAGATAGGTCGACGTCGACCGGGATCGATCATGGCTTAGATCGATCGCAACCGTCGGATCATCGCTGATCGGGATCATCATGGCTTGGATCGATCGCAAAAGTCGAATACTCGCCGACGGGATCGATCATGGCTTGGATCAATCGCAACCGTCGGATCATCGCCGATCCGATCGATCGCGACGGTCCGAGATAGGTCGACATCGATCGGGATCGATCATGGCTTGGATCGATCGCAACCATCGGATCATCGCCGACCGGGATCGATCATGGCTTGGATCGAGCGCAACCGTCGGATCGTCGCCGACCGGGATCGATCATGGCTTGGATCAATCGCAACCGTCGGATCATCGCCGATCGGGATCGATCATGGCTTCAATCGATTGCAACCATCAGATCGTCGCCGATCCGATCGATCGCGACTGTCTGAGATAGATCGACGCCGATTGGGATCGATCATGGCTTGGATCGATCACAAACCGTCGGATCGTCACCGACCGGGATCGATCATGGCTTGGATCGATCGCAACCGTCGCATACTCGCCAATCGGGATCGATCATGGCTTGGATCGATCAAAATCGTTGGATCGTCGCCGATCCAATCGATCGCCACGGTCCGAGATAGGTCATCGCTGACCGGAATCGATCATGGCTTGGATCGATCGCAACCGTCGGATCATCGCCGACCGGGATCGATCATGGCTTGGATCGATCGCAACCGTCGGATCATCACCGACCGGGATCAATCATGGCATGGATCGATAGCAACCATCGGATCGTCGCCGATCTGATCGATCGCGAGGGTCCGAGATAGGTCGACGCCGACTGGGATCGATCATAGCTTCGATCGATCACAACCGTTGGATCATCGCCGATCCGATCGATTGCCACGATCCGAGATAGGTCGTCGCCGACCGGGATCGATCATGGCTTGGATCGATTGCAACCATCGGATCGTCTCCGATCTGATCGATCGCCACGGTCCGAGAGAGGTCATCGCCGACCGGGATTGATCATGGCTTGGATCGATCGCAACCGTCGGATCATCGCCGACCGGGATCGATCATGTCTTGGATCGATCGCAACCATCGGATCATCGCCGACTGGGATCGATCATGGCTTCGATCGATCGCAACCGTCGGATCATCACTGATCCGATCGATTGCCACGGTTCGAGATAGGTCGTCGCCGACCGGGATCGATCATGGCTGGATCGATTGCAACCGTCGGATCATCGCCGACCGGGATCGATCATGGCTTGGATCGTGTTGAGAAATTATTGAACATAATGCCCTAACTTATTGATTTTGATGATTTCCAAAAGACATTACTTTACTTTCTAAAAGGCTATGAACATGTTAAGTCAATCAATGAAATATTCTTACTATGAGCAATTTCAAATTGGAAACTATGAACTGTTAATGTGTAATGAGTTTTTTGAATCAATTGAATATGTTTCAGTGAGCTATACTTATGAATTCAAAAATGATTTCTATACCACTCTTTTAAAGATCAATGAATTAATGAAAATGCTTTGAAATTGAGCATTACTGTTAAATCAACATTATTCAGTCATATCTATATTTCAAAATTGGTTGGGATGACTTTCAAAGCAAATCAGAATGTTTTCTGATTTTTGTATCAGTCCCGAGCCGACTCGAGAGTTTCCGAGTCGACTCCTGTGTTATCTGATTTTTAATGTTGTCTCGAGTCGACACTTGAGTTTTCAAGAGTCGACCCCTGAACCTTCTCGAGCCGACTCATGGACTATGCGAGCCGACTCGATCAGATGGCAGAAAGACTCATTTTTGAGTGCCTCTCGAGTCGACTCCCAGCTCTTCGTGAGTCGACCCCTGAAAGTCAAGAGTCGACTCCCAGATTTTTGCGAGTCGACCCCTGAAGACTCACTTTTTGGTGCGTTTCTGGATTAGCGTGTTCGAGCCGACTCGCATAGTACTCGAGCCGACTCCACGGAATCTGGGCGATAATTTTTGAGTTGACACATCAGCACCAACGATAATATTTTGAATCAACGGCTATATTTTACTGTGTCTAACGGCTATATCTTTTCAGGATCTATAAATAGAAGAGCCAGATTCAAATAGAAAATATACACATATAGAGGATTGAAAAGAAAAGAGGAATAGAAGAGCAAGAAAGAAAAATGAGAGAGCCTATTGAATATCAAAAAAAGGGAAAACTGAGAGTATTGTCGAATCATTTGATTCAAGGAGAGATTCAATCTTTGCATTTGAGAGAGAGATTCGTGTGCATCATTTAATCGACTCTCAAAGCTCAAGAGGAAGGCAAAAAGCAATCCAACATGCAAAATCTTCAGCCATTCCCAAGTTCAAAAAGAGGCAACACATTCTCCAAAGCTTTCAACGATTGAGGAATCTTGCTGAGGCATCGATTCAACTTTTCAAGGAGAAAAGGGAGAAAGCCATCGCTGCAATCATCCGGAAAACCATCAGGCATTCTAACCCTAGTTTTTATTTATCTTAAATTTGTATATCTACTCAAGAAGAGCATTTTTGTTATAAATACTTTGATTTCACTTGGTTACTGGTTCAATCAGTGGATTGAATCAGTGGAGGTAGGTTACCTCGTTACAAGCCGTGCTTGTGTTGGGTTCGTTGTGATCCCGTGAAAACAACGAGTCAGGTTTGTTGTTAGCCCGCAAAACAACGTGTAGGGTTTGTGCTGGTAAGCCCGCAAAACCAGCTGGGTTCGTTGTGCGCTCGTGAAAACAACAAGTTTGAGTTGTGAGCTTGGAAACAACTCGGCTGTAATCTAGAGAGATTATAGTATGGACCCAAGTGAATCTTGGGAGTGGACGTAGGTGCTAGTTGCTCGAACCACTATAAAATTATCTTGTGTTTGCCGTGCATCATTTCTCTATCTCTATCTCTTTATTAACTGCTTGTTCTTTGCTTATTAGTTAATCTCACTTGCACATCTTGCTAACTAATCAATTAAAGTTAAAAAGTCTTAAATTTTTAAGAACCCAATTCACCCCCCCCCCTCTTGGGTTGCCATCTGGGCCAACAATTGGTATCAGAGCTTGTGCTCATTTAGATTTGATCTCACGATCAAGGCTAAAGTCCATATGGCAACACAAAGGGTCAAGTTTTGCTGAAGGTCATTCTACGAATAGACCTCCACTTTTTAATGGCTCAAACTATTCTTATTGGAAAGCTAGAATGAGGATATTCATTCAAGCTTCTGATTATGAGCTTTGGGGTGTTATAATTAATGGACCTAGTACACCCACACACTTAATTGATGGCACTATTGTTCCAAACCCGAAAGGGATTGGAATGATAATGATAGGAGAATGGCAACTTAATGCCAAAGCCATTATATCTATATTGTTCCTTAGATTCAAATGAATTCAACCGCATCTCTACTTGTAATTCCGCTAAAGAAATATGGGATAGGTTGGAAATTACACATGAAGGAACAAACCAAGTAAAAGAATCAAAAATAAACATTTTGGTTCACAAATATGAATTGTTTACAATGGAACAAACTGAAACCATCACATGCATGTTCACTAGATTCATATTGTGAATGGTTTGAAAAGTCTAGGAAAACTTATTACTAATGCTGATCTTGTTCGCAAAATCTAGGTCATTGCCAAGATCGTGGGAAGCAAAAGTCACAGCATCCAAGAAGCCAAAGACCTCAATGCACTACCTTAGAGGAGCTTCTAGGATCTCTCATGACCCACGAATTAACAATGAGGCAGCATGTTGAGGAGGAAACAAAAAGAAGGAAAACTTTTGCCCTCAAGACTGCAGAATTGGAAGAGAGCAGCAGTGAAAGTAATGATGAAGATGATGAGGAAACTGCTCTCTTGGCCAAGAAGTTCAGAAGATTTATGAGAAAAAGGCCCTTCAATAAAAAGAAATTTGGAGCAAGATTTGAAGGAGAAAAGGATAAGAAAAAGGACAAGGAGAAAGAAAAAGAAAAAGAGCCCTTAGTATGCTATGAGTGCAAAAAGCCAGGGCACTTCAAGTATGACTGTCCTTTACTAAAGAAGGCCTACAAGAAAAAGAAGAAAGCTTATATGGCAACATGGTCTGAAGAATCTTCCTCGTCGGAAGAAGATGAGCAAAAGGAAGTTGCCAATATTTGCTTCATGGTCAACGACGACGACAACGACAATGAGGTAAGTTCTGAAAACTCAAATGATGATTTTACTTTTGATGAAATGTTTGAGGCTTTCAATGAACTTATGATTGATTTTAAATCCTTAAGAAAAAGTATAAGTTTTTGAAAAATGAAACATTAGTTTAGCTAAAAGTAAAATGAATTAGCTTTAGAAGTTAAAACTTAATGAAAAAGAAACTTAGAAAGAAAGAGATAATCTTAATCAAGAAAAGATTTAAAAATCTGAAACTAAAAACTCAACTAAAGATTTAAAAGATCAAATAAAAACTTAGCTTTAGATAAAGAACAGCAAACTAAAGAAATTGACTCTCTTAAGAAAGATTTAAAAAATATAAGGACATTGTTGAGAAATTCACTTTAAGTTCAACTAAATTAACATGATCCTAGATAGTCAAAAAGCTGTTTTTGACAAAGCTGGTTTAGGATATAACACTTAAGAAAACAAAATCACTTAAAGAATATTTTTGTAAAAGCAACCAAGGTAATTAACTTGTTTTAAATGTAATGAAAAAGGTCACAAATCCTTTGAATGCAAAACGTTAAACAACAACAAGTTAAATATTAAAGAAAGAAAATATGGGTTCCGAAAGGAACAATTTTTTGCTGCTAACCATGAAGGACCCAAGAAAGCTTGGGTACCTAAGCATAAAGTTTGATGTATTGCAGGAATGTCTTGTAGCCAAAAGATCAAAGAAAAAGTGGTACCTTGATAGTGGCTGCTCAAGACATATGACGGGTGACAAAGATGAATTCATCACCCTGGAGGAAAAGAAAGGTGGAGTTGTGACGTTTGGCGACAACGGTAAAGGTCAAATTATGGGCCTTGGTAAAGTTCGCATAACTCCATCTATAGTAATTGAAATGTACTTTATGTTAATGGTTTAAGCATAATCTAATTAGCATAAGCCAATTATGTGATAAAAACTTTAATGTTCATTTAAATCTTCTTTTGCACTGTACTAATCCCATTGATGATAGCATTGTTTTTACTGGTTATAGATGGCAATGTATACTTAGTTGACTTAGACAAAACTTCTAGAGTAGTCATTGCCTAATTGCTGATAATGCTAACATAATGAAATTAGTTGGTGTGGCATCGTAGATTAGGTCATGCAAGCACACACCTTATTTCAAAACTAATTAAAATGGATTTAGTAAAGGTTACCTAAATTGGATTTTGAAAATAATAAAATATGTGATGCATGTCAATTTGGAAAACAAACAAGAAGTTCATTTAAATCTAAAAACTTTGTTTCAACTTCTAGGGACTAGAGCTACTTCACATGGACTTTTTGGACCAACTAGAACCACAAGTCTAGGAGGAAAGAAATATGGTCTAGTGATTGTAGATGATTATTCTAGATATACTTGGGTAATTTTTTAGCTCACAAAGATGAGACTTTCTCGATGTTCCTGAAATTTTTCAAGAAAGTCACAAATGAGAAAAACACTACTATAGTATCTCTTAGAAGTGATCATGGAACAGAATTTGAAAATCACTTATTTGAAAATTTCTGCACTGAAAATGGAATTAATCATAATTTTCAGCCCCTAGGACCCCACAACAAAATGGTGTAGTTGAAAGAAAAAATAGAACTCTAGAAGACATGGCCCGTACCATGCTATGCGAAAGCAACTTACCAAAGTACTTTTGGGCAGAAGCTATTAACACAGCATGTTACATCTTAAACAGAGCTTTAATAAGACCAATATTAAAGAAAACACCTTATGAATTATGGAATGAAAGAAAACCAAATATAAAATACTTTCATGCATTTGGATGTAAATGTTTCATTCATAATAATGGTAAAAACAACTTAGGAAAATTTGATGCTAAATCTGATGAAGGAATTTTTCTAGGTTATTCAACAACTAGTAAGGCATATAGAATCTTTAACAAGAGAACCTTAGTAGTTGAAGAATCCATTCATACTATTTTCGATGAGTCTTTAGCATCTAGATCAGAAAAGCTTGATGATGACGAAGATACAAACATAATTGAAAAAGATCTTGAAAAACTTAATATTGAAGTATCTTCTGATCATGAGCAAGAAGCTAAAGATGATGATTCACATAAGGATGATGATGTTAATGATAATCATGATGATTTAGATCTTCCAAGAGACTGGAGATATGCACATAGTCATCCCAAGGAATTGATTATAGGCGATCCATCTCAAGGAATAAGGACTAGATCATACATGAGAAATATTAGTAATCATCTTGCATTTGTATCACAAATAGAACCTAAAACTATAGAAGAAGCTGAAAATGATAATAATTGGATGTTAGCTATGCAAGAAGAACTAAATCAATTTACAAGAAATAATGTTTGGACCTTAGTTGAAAGACCTAAAAACCATTCAGTGATAGGATCAAAATGGATTTATAGAAATAACTAGATGAAAATGGCATTGTAATTAGAAACAAAGCTAGATTGGTTGCTAAAGGATATAATCAAGAGAAGGTATTGATTTTGATGAAACCTTTGCACCTGTAGCTAGATTAGAAGCCATTAGGCTATTACTTGCATTTGCATGTCATATGAACATTAACTTATTTCAAATGGATGTAAAAAGCGCATTTTTAAATGGATTTATTAATGAAGAAGTTTATGTAGAACAACCACCAGGTTTTGAAGATCACAATTTTCAAATCACGTTTTTAAATTGCACAAAGCACTATATGGTTTGAAACAAGCACCTAGAGCTTGGTATGATAGGTTAAGTAAATTTTAATAGAAAATGATTTACAAGAGGAAATGTTGATAAAACCTTGTTTTTGAAAAGAAAAAGTAAAGATTTACTTGTAGTCAAATATACGTAGATGACATTATTTTTGGTGCTACTAACGAATCTCTTTGTCAAGAATTTGCAAAGTTAATGCAGGGAGAATTCGAGATGAGCATGATGGGAGAACTCAACTTCTTCCTTGGACTCCAGATCAAACAATGCAAGGAGGGAATTTTATCAACCAAACCAAGTACACAAGAGAACTACTCAAAAAGTTTGGTATGGAAACAATGAAACCCCTTGGAACCCAATGAGTCCTTCATGCAAGCTAGACAAAGACGAAGAAGGTAAAAGGTGATCAAAAGTATTATCGAGGTATTGGATCCCTTTCTATTTAACAGCAAGTAGACCAGATATAATGTTTGCAGTATGTTTGTGTGCTAGATTTCAAGCTGAACCTAAAGAATCACATTTAATAGCTGTTAAAAGAATACTAAGATATGTAAGTGGAACAAAAAATGTAGGTTTATGGTATTCTAGAGACTCCACATTAAACCTAATTGCATATTCAGATTCTGATTATGCCGGATGTAAAATTGATAGAAAAAGCACAAGTGGTGCATGCCATTCTTAGGTAGTAACTTAATCACATGGTTTAGCAAAAAGCAAAATTCAGTTGCATTATCAACTACTGAAGCTGAATATGTAGCAGCTGGAAGTTGCTGTGCGCAAATCCTATGGATTAAGCGACAACTTGAAGACTATGGTATCAAACTTAATAAGACACCCATAAAATGTGATAATACTAGCGCAATCAATTTAACGAAAAATCCAATTCAACACTCAAGGACAAAACACATAGAAATTAGATATCATTTTATAAGAGAACATGTAGCTAATGATGAAATTTGTTTAGATTATGTAAACACTGAAGAACAATTAGCTGACATCTTTACAAAACCCCTAAGTGAAGAAAGGTTTGAATATCTTAGAGGAGAATTAGGAATTTGTAATCCTTTTGAATAAATTTTGAAATATTTAAGGAAATGCATCTAGAATTCTTTCAATCCTCAAAATCTTAAGGAAATATTATCTAGAATTCATATCAAAATGATTTATCAAGACTCAATGATTATGAATCATACTCAAATCAAATCCGGAAACATTTCAAACATTCAGAAAATTTTCAATCTTCTTTGTTCTGAAATGGTCTCCGAGCCGACTCGGTGTGTACCGGAGTCGACTCGAGTTTCTCTAAACTTGGGAGCCGACTCCTGGTATGAGCGAGTCGACTCGAGTTCGGGATTTCTCTCTGTGACTTAGGCGAGCCGACTCGAGGTATGCGCGAGTCGACTCGACGTGGTCCCAGGTTGATTATCTAGGGCACGAGTCGACCCGACGGTCATTTCCTATCATTTCTAATCTTTCGTATCTCTCTACAAAAATCTCCCAAACCCTCCAAATCTTCCAAATACTTCCGATTAATCACTCCACTCATATCTATGGCACCCAAAACCCGTGGAGCTAGCAGTAGAGCGCCGGGATGAAGAAAGAGAACCGTGCGACGACCCGTCCGCGAGCCGTCCGTGGATTCTACGTCTTCTTCCTCCAGTGATTCTCCTGCTCCAGCTTCCAACCCTCAGGTAGACCTCTTTGCTAATAGAGTTGTGACGAGGGAGGAAGGTCGATTTTGAGCTATTTGAAAATGAGGGATTCATTATAGGAAGACAGTTATTAGAAGTGGGACTTGAGAAATTTGTTCATTGGATTGTCCTACTTACCCAGCTTTGGTAAAAGAATTTTATAAGAATTTGACTAGAGGAGACAATGGGTTAATAAGCATAGTGAGGCATAGGTCTAAACTTACTGACACCATCTTATCTAGACTTTTAGACCTACCATTGTCTGGACTGCACACATTTGCACTGAAGATAGGTCTCCTGCTCTCCATCGTCTTTTACCGGGACTTTGAAGGATTTGAGGAAGTTCTTGCAAGTCAACTACCATTGGAACTGAGACTTCTACACAATATCTGCAGTAGGATTTTATTTCCCAAGACTGGCAGGTTTGACTATGTTTCAGAAAGGGACATTTTTATTATGGATGCTATAGTATCAGGAAAGCCTTTTAATCTGCCTAGAATGATTTTATGGTATATGGCTGATTGTGGAAGTAAGAAAAATCCTGTCTTCCCTATGGTATGATCTTGACTCAGTTGTTCAGGAGCCAAGGGATTTGTTTAGTGACAGTGAGCCCAAGAAGGAATTGAGACACACAGACTATTATACCTTGGCCACTATCAACCGAATGGGATTTATCAAAAGGAATGGAATTTGGGAAAGGAAGAATAGTTCAGAGGATAGAGCTGAGGCACCTAGACATTCATCTCCAGAGCCACCTCAGATTTCATTCATACCAGACCCAGTTCCAGCTCCATCAGATATTCCAGTTCCTGCTTCTGCATCTACATCTGCTCCAGTTCAGACCTCTGCTTCTACATCTGTCAGTTTTCAGACACTCAGTTAGAGCAGCTTAGGTCTCTATTCAAATCAGAGTTAATTGAGCATGAGACTAGATTGAAGACTGAATTTGATGAAAAATTTATGAATTTGAAGGAAGCACTTTATTCTATTAGTGATCGAGTATCTTCTATTGAAGCCAATGTTAGCTCATCCACCTCCTCTCTAAATGAAGATTTGAAGAATATATTTGAAGAATTGAAGGATATTTGTGGAGATGGTGAGACTTATGCAAATGTAATGCAGAGCTTCAAGACAAAATTTCAAGTGCATGCAAGTTTGTTGATGAAAAACTAAAAGATTATGTCAAGATTCAATGTGAAGGAATGCATAGATTATAGAACACTTAACTAAATTACTAGGCAACATTTTTGATTTCTCTTTATGTATTTGAGTTTGATGTAATGAATGTGAAATTTGCAGTTAGTAATTTGCAGTTATTAGTAGTAATTGAACTTTGATGTAATGCTTTTTGATGTTAATGAAATTCAGTCATTTCAATGTTGTGTACATTTGAGATATGATGTTTGAAGTATACCTTGAATACATTAATGTATTTCTTAACCTTTTTGTTGATTACAAAAAAGGGGGAGAAATATTTAAATCGTATATGCTTTCAATTTGATTCAAGTTTGTTAAGTTTCTTTAAGAAGAAGAAATCATTAAAAGGGAGAAAGTGTATTTAATCGTATATGCAATTTAAGACTCTGAAAGGGGGAGAGAAAATTTTGAGTATTATTAAGGGGAAGAGATAACTTAAGTATCATTTGCTCAAAGCTCAAAATTTAAAATTTTTGAATGAATTTAAAACTGAGTTTCATAGGGGGAGCTACCTCATTGAGGGGGAGCCTTTCCATGAACATAAATCTTTGATTATAGAATCACAAATTCTTTTTTCAAGTTTAACTCGCATATACTTAATGTTTTTGTCATCATCAAAAAGGGGGAGATTGTTGAGAAATTATTGAAACATAATTGCCCCAACTTATTGATTTTGATGATTTCCAAAAGACATTACTTTACTTTCTAAAAGGCTATGAACATGTTAAGTCAATCAATGAAATATTCTTACTATGAGCAATTTCAAATTGGAAACTATGAACTGTTAATGTGTAATGAGTTTTTTGAATCAATTGAATATATGTTTCAGTGAGCTATACTTATGAATTCAAAAATTTTCTATACCACTCTTTTAAAGATCAATGAATTAATGAAAATGCTTTGAAATTGAGCATTACTGTTAAATCAACATTATTCAAGTCATATTATATTTCAAAATTGGTTGGGATGATTTTCAAAGCAAATCAGAATGTTTTCTGATTTTTGTATCAGTCCCGAGCCGACTCGAGAGTTTCCGAGTCGACTCCTGTGTTATCTGATTTTTAATGTTGTCTCGAGTCGACACTTGAGTTTTCAAGAGTCGACCCTGAACCTTCTCGAGCCGACTCATGGACTGTGCGAGCCGACTCGACTCAGACGGCAGAAAGACTCATTTTTGAGTGCCTCTCGAGTCGACTCCCAGCTCTTCGCGAGTCGACCCCTGAAAGTCAAGAGTCGACTCCCAGATTTTCGAGTCGACCCCTGAAGACTCACTTTTTGGTGCGTTTCTGGATTCGCGTGTTCGAGCCGACTCGCACAGTACTCGAGCCGACTCCACGGAATCTGGGCGATAATTTTAGTTGACACATCAGCACCAACGGTAATATTTTGAATCAACGGCTATATTTTACTGTGTCTAACGGCTATATCTTTTCAGGATCTATAAATAGAAGAGCCAGATTCAAATAGAAAATATACACATAGAGATTGAAAGAAAAAAGAAGAGCAAGAGAGAAAAATAGAGAGAGCCTATTGAATATCAAAAAAAGGGAAACTGAGAGTATTGTAGAATCATTTGATTCAAGGAGAGATTCAATCTTTGCATTTGAGAGAGAGATTCGTGTGCATCATTTTATCGACTCTCAAAGCTCAAGAGGAAGGCAAAAAGCAATCCAACGTGCAAAATCTTCAGCCATTCCCAAGTTCAAAAAGAGGCAACACATTCTCCAAAGCTTTTCAACGATTGAGGAATCTTGCTGAGGCATCGATTCAACTTTTCAAGGAGAAAAGGGAGAAAGCCATCGCTGCAATCATCCGAAAAACCATCAGGCGTTTCTAACCCTAGTTTTTATTTATTCTTAAATTTGTATATCTGCTCAAGAAGGAGCATTTTTGTTACAAATACTTTGATTTCACTTGGTTACTGGTTCAATCAGTGGATTGAATCAGTGGAGGTAGGTTTACCTCGTTACAAGCCGGAGTGCTTGTGTTGGGTTCGTTGTGATCCTGTGAAAACAACGAGTCAGGTTTGTTGTTAGCCCGCAAAACAACGTGTAGGGTTTTGTGCTGGTAAGCCCGCAAAACCAGCTGGGTTCGTTGTGCGCCCGTGAAAACAACAAGTTTGAGTTGTGAGCTTGGAAAACAACTCGGCTGTAATCTAGAGAGATTATAGTGTGGACCCAAGTGAATCTTGGGAGTGGACGTAGGTGCTAGTTGCTCCGAACCACTATAAAATTATCTTGTGTTTGCCGTGCATCATTTTCTCTATCTCTATCTCTCTTTATTAACTGCTTGTTCTTTGCTTATTAGTTAATCTCACTTGCACATCTTGCTAACTAATCAATTAAAGTTAAAAAGTCTTAAAATTTTTAAGAACCCAATTCACCCCCCCCTCTTGGGTTGCCATCTGGGCCAACAGATCGATCGCAACCGTCGAATCATCACCGACCGGGATCGGTCATGGCTTCTATCGATCGCAACCGTCGGATTGTCGCCGATCAGGATCGATCATGGCTTGGATCGATCGCAACCGTCGCATACTCGCCAACTGGGATCGATCATGGCTTGGATCGATCGCAACCGTCGGATCGTCATCGATCCGATCAATCGTGATGGTTCGAGGATCGTCGCCGACCAGGATCGATCATGGCTTGGATCAATCACAACCATCGCATACTCGCCAACTGGGATCGATCATGGCTTGGATCGATCACAACCGTCGGATCGTCATCGATCCGATCAATCGTGAGAACCTCATGTAATTTATTATGCTAGCAAAACTCTTTCGGATGCACAAATAAACTATACTACCACTGAAAAAGAATTACTAGCAGTCGTGTTTGCCCTAGAAAAGTTTAGATCATATTTGTTAGGGTCTAAGATTTTAGTTTATTCAGATTATGCAGCGTTGAGGCATCTTATATCAAAAAAGGATACAAAACCCAGACTGATTAGATGGATCCTTCTACTACAAGAATTTGATCTAGAAATCTTAGATAAGAAGGGTTCTAAAAATATGGTAGCAGATCATATCTCTAGGACTTTAGTAGAATACAATAAAGAAATAATTAGAGATAGGTTTCCTGATGAGCAATTGTTCTCAATTTCCTATAGTAGTCTTCCCTGGTTTGCCCACATTGTGAATTATTTGGCAACAGGAAAAGTACCTTCCCACTGGACAAACAAGAAAAAGATAGATTTTTCTCACAAGTCAAATATTACTTTTGGGAAGACCCTAAATTATTTAAGTACTGTTCAGATCAGGTGATTAGGCGATGTGTCCCCGAAAGTGAATTCAAAAGTATACTTAACTTCTGCCATTTTCTTGCATGTGGGGGACATTTTAGTGGAAAGAAAACTGCAGCAAAGGTACTACAAAGTAGGTTTTATTGGCCAACTCTTTTTAAAGATGCACATGAATTTAGCCGTAATTGTCTCCAATGTCAACAAACAGGAAATATTTCTTAAAAAGACATGATGCCCCTAAACCCTATCTTGGTTGTAAAAATTTTTGATGTATGGGGTATTGATTTTATGGGCCCATTTCCTTCCTCTTTCGGATTCGAATACATTCTAGTGGCAGTTGATTATGTGTCAAAATGGATTGAAGCCAGGGCAACTCGAACCAATGACTATAAAGTTGTAATAAAGTTTATTCAGCATAATATCCTTAGTCGTTTTGGATGCCCAAGGGCTATAATTAGTAATGGGGGTACATATTTCACGAATAGACACTTTGAAGGATTAATGAACAAATATGGAATTACTCATAAGGTAGCTACACCTTATCATCGCCAAACTAGTGGCCAAGTTGAAATATCAAATAGAGAAATTAAACATATCCTTGAAAAAATGGTGAGACCTGATAGGAAAGATTGGTCAGAACATTTGGATGATGCATTATGGGCTTATCGTACTGCATTTAAAACTCCCTAGGAATGTCTCCTTATAGGTTCGTATTTAGAAAAGCCTATCATTTACCTGTAGAATTAGAACACCGTGTATTTTGGGCCATCAAGCAATTTAATTATGATATAAAAAATGCAGGTGTCAATAGGAAACTTTAATTGAATGAGTTAGAAGAGCTACGAAATGATGCATATGAAAGCTCAAAAATTTATAAAGAATGAACCAAAGCATGTCATGACAAATTTATTAGTAGAAAAAACTTTTAAACCAAATCAAAAAGTATGGCTTTACAATTCAAGATTACACCTTTTGCCTGAAAAACTTCGTTCACGATGGAATGGACCTTTTATAGTAACTCAAGTATTTCCCCATGGAGTTGTAGAGCTTAAAGACCCCAAGCAAGGAAATACATTCAAAGTAAATGGCCAACATTTGAAACCACATATATAAGAAATTAATGATGGAAAATTTGTTGAATCAATTGATCTTGTGAACCAACATTATCATAATAAGTAGCACTGTCTGGCTGAAGACTTTAAACTTAGCACTCTTGGGAGGCAACCCAGTTTATTAGTTATTTTTAACTTTCTGTTCTTTTAGTATGTTCTTTTAGTATGACCAAAGAAGAGCAACAGAAGCATATTGAAAGAAGATGGCAACAATGAAACATCCAACCTTCAAATGCTCTACCAGGTAGTATCTTTCCTTGAAATTAATTTTTCTTCCATTAGGGATAATGAAAATTAAGTTGGGGGGGGGGAGGAAAAAGTATAAGTAAATCCTAAGTAAAACTATAATCAGATGTGTGTACCAAATTCAATCTCGATTTGAAGTTAATCAAGCAGTCTATTAATGAATTAATGGTTAGATTATTTTTGAATACTGAGGAATAAATTATTAAGAAAACCTAATAAAAGTAGGGTTTAGCCCAGAAAATTTTTAGAATAATTTCAGACCCTTCTGACCACTAATCTTAATAGTACAATCTACTTAATAAGGGTATGGGTGAAAATGTCATTCAAAAAAAAGATAAAAAAAAAAAAAAATCTCTCTTAAAGTTAATAAATTAGGTTTTAAACATTTTTCACTAAGTAACCGGGCCCCGTCACCTAAGAAAGTGATGTTGTTCGCGTAAAAAGGTAAGAATGTAAAAGAACCTAAGTAGAGTCAGTCCTACCTAAAGCCTTTTTGACTCGAGTAAGTAAGTCCGAGGGGTATTTTACACCTAATGCCCTAAAACCAATTGGTTTGGGAGCCATTGGCCTAAAGCTCGCTACAAGGGTTAATTAGAAAGCAAGGGGTTAGGACATTGCACTGACTTTACACATAAATAAATAAATAAATAAGGGAACCAAATTACAAAAGACATTACACCCAACCCAAATTAAGTTAGAAGACTTAATTAGAGAAGTGAAAAGTTGGTGAAGGAAGACTTCTATAAATTCTTATGGACTACACTTTATCACTAAATGGTTAAGCTTAATAATCCAATGAAGTACCTCTCTTATGATCTAACCAGAAATTTTTAAGAAGAACTGTAAGATAACTATCAATTCTTGGACTAGCTTGGTACATATTTCTAAATTTCTTATTTGCTCGAGGATGAGTAAGATTCAAGTTGGGGGGAGTGATAAATGCATAAATAATTATCACTAAACCTATTAATTAATAATTTAACGTACATATTATTATTTAATATTTTAATATTTTATATAATATTTTAGGTAAAACCTTATCAATTTAAAGAGCTCGATTTTAGGAATTTAATGACGCAAACGGCACTCGAATCGGACTTAAAACGAGCTCGAAATTAATTTTATAAGGATTTAGCACGAATTTTAAAGCAAAGTCGGCAAACCAGTGCCGACTTCATCATCTGTTTCTTTTTGCACTATTCTTCTCCTAATCAAATCTAATCTTTTCCTTCCCAATTACAGAATAAATTGGATAGGAGGTTATCAAATTGGTAGAATTAAATTCATCTTGAAGGAATTTTGATTTTATTCATGATTTCTCCAGGATTTTCTCCGCGCCGCTCGTTGCTTCTCCATCCTCTGTTTTGGCAACAGTTGCTTCACCGCGTCTAGGCCATGTCCAGGGCTTCTATAAATATCAGCAGGGAGAAGTCCGTGGAGGGATCCATCCATGGTTTGTGAAGCAGCCGTCCGTGGGTTCCGCATCCGTGGATGTTGCTCTGTTCCAAGGAGCAAGCAGTTGTTCCTACCCTGTTCCAGGCCATGAATAAGTTCTGCTCGTGCCCTGTTCGTGCCGTGGAGGAGGATCCGTCGTGCATCCGCTCATCCTCTGTTCCGTTCGTGGATTAACGGAGTCCTGTGCATGCCTTCTGTTCCGTCGTGGCTTTGAAGGAGCTCTGTTCCCATGATGAGTTGTGATTCGGGAGGCACATGCAGAGGAGAGAGAAAGTCTTCATCACCGTTCAGCCCGGTTTGATTTAGGAGAATTTATTGCTTTTTGTTGCCTTCTTAATGATAGCAAATAAAACTCTTTTATGCACTCTTGGATGTTATTAAAATAAAGTTTCTATTATGTTAAATTGTTATTAAATTTATTTAAGTGAAAATAATTTAGACTGATCTATTCTTAAAAGGGATGATCTACGGGTACGGGCCGTGCTCTTATAAGATAGACCATATCTTGATTATTGGTTAAATTTATAAATTTATTTCAAGATCTAAAGTCCTGTGGAATCGATCCCTTACTCTCGCTATTCTAATAGTGAAATTAAGGGGTTTTAATCGTTGCGCTACGACACGCATAATGCATCATTTATTCTTCAATTCTATACACTTCTCAATGGATGTAGCAGTGCTCAAATGCTAAATAGTACTTCTACTATCATTTGTATGATTCACATATCTTGTCGCCATTATCTGAAAAATCACATCTTGTACCAATGCAAGCAGCCCTCCCTTTCCCAATAAATCACCAAATAGTAGCATCACGTGGTGAGCTTTATAATGGAATCAAACTCTGACATTTCACGTAGCATGACAACACTACCAACCAACAAAAACTCTTTTCCTCCTTTATTTTTTATTTAAATATTTAATGGTACCAACTTACTTCATTTACACCTTTATCATAGACATTTCATTTCCATTAATCAAGTCAAGCAACTTTTGTATGAACCTTTAAATTTCTACTTTTAACTGATTTTAAAAGTCTTAATTTGAATTTATCATACTCTATTAATTAATAATTTAAAATATATCTAAGTGCTAGCAAATCAACTAGGTATACATAATATTACAAAAACTAACTTTTTCTTATGTAAATTAACTTATAAAAATGAATAGGCAAAAGCACGTATAAAAAGAAAAAAAAAAATTTAATACTTATTCCATAATGATTTATCACTTTTAAGAATAAATTTTACTTTTTTTAATGCTATCTGAATCTGTGTCAAATTTTAAAGCATCAAAATAAAATCGATTTTTTTTTTAAAAGGGTTAAATCGAAAAACATAAATGAACTAATTTAGTAAATCTATAACTTAATCGTATCCCAACCAATTATAAAATGAACCAGATAAAAACTTATTATTTTATCTAAATCTGATCCAAATTAAAATAATTTATTTTTATAAAAACAAAAAATTAAATAAGTTGTATTTATATTTTTTAAAAAAAAAGTATAATATAAATTATAATAGTTGAAAATATAATAATTTGTATAGTCTTTAAAATATATTTTAATTCAAATTTGATTCAATTAAATTAAATTTTAAAATTTTAAAAAACTAAAATGAAATCGTATCTGATTTTTCATTGCTCAATGGCGAGGTTGGGTGGGGCAAGGAAAGGTAGATTTAGTTTAATCATCACACCATTGGAGCGTGGCAGTGGTACGTCTCCACTATCACTTGATTTATTGATATGATGTGAAATCGCTACCGAGAAAAGGACGGTAAAACATGGCACCTGTTGTGCCATCTTCCAACGCACTTGCTATAGGGGGAGAGCGAGTATATAGGAAGCACAAAGACCGGTTTTTTGAAGGGTCTCATAAGCTTTTTGATTCCACCTTCAAAAGAGTAGGGGCCCATGGTGGGAGGAAAAGAACGGCTTATGTCATTCTTAACGCGATAGGCGGTGGTCCGCTTGCCCGTATATTTCAGCGATAGTCAGTAGTCGAGGATTTTTTTTTTATTTTTAATGTAGAAGCCGCCAATTAATCAGGAAAAGATCTATTTGAAGATTACTTCTGATATTTTCTCCCATATTTACACATTAAAATTTTTTATATTTATATTTTAATTTCTAAAATTTATAATTATTATTTGCACATATGCTAGATTACCTAAATGTAAAAATAAAATCTTTAGATATTTTTATTTCCTCATCCTCAAAATTATTAATCTCTTAACATGTGGCCCTTCGTATTTGATTCTCCAATGGATATATTATAATGAAATAAGGATATTTTTATCTTTTTATGATCCTAGTTAATCTTAAAATCAATAAAAATTATGGAAAAGATTAATTTATACAAAAATGTGCCTTTACTTTAATTTTTATATAAATATTTAAAAAATGTGCCTTTACGTTAATTCCAATTCACGTTCCAATCAGCATCTCTCACGTAGTTTCCATTATAGAGCAACATGAATGCCTTAAAGCATGTTTGCCTTCTAGCTCTTGCAGGATTATTTTTTTGCACATACAGGACATATACTGTAGATCATTATAGAGTAGCATGAATTACTTAAGCAACTTAAATTCAAATTTTCATTCAACATTTTAATTCATTCAAGTAATCTCATCATGCCTGCCTTTACTTTTAACAGTCGAAAACACTGCCAACCATATGTTATTTCAGAAATTCTATCTTAAAAAAAGTGGAGTTATTTTAGTCTCAAGCCAAATACAGCCAAAATGTTTGGGCTTGGCACCTTGATCACTAGGATCCACTCGATTGTAACACTACTAGATCTCTGGAGGGTGCCTAATAAAAATCGATCTGGTTTTTATATCAACAACAGTTTGGGATAAAAGTAAAACAGGGAATACATATAGATGTCTGAGAGAATGCCCATTTCATTGAAAATTGGAGTATATAAGTGCTTAACAAGACCAAAGATATATTTCTAGATCAACAAGTGACATTCTCGTATTAAAATATCCATGGAATTGAAAGCGATTCGCTTTGACTGCTCTCCATATCAAAGAGGAGAGATGCCCTTCCATGCCAAATTTTATTGACGTCATCAGCCACATAGTTATTAGAAGACTGGACATCCCTCAACAACTACCTGATTTCGTCAAGCATTGAGCTAGAGTACAATGGTCATCCACACTCAATCCCCACCAATTGATCCTATATATAAATGATGATATTAATAGCTTTTTTTTGAAATAATTAGTTTTGACTAACGTGACTTGTCTCTTGCATAACATTATTCATGCTTTATTTTCTGACCATATGATAGGGACACCATAGCTAAACTTATTGGATTCTCTCTACGTCGACAAAGAAGCCGGAAGAAGATGAATACGCAAAACAAATGCGCAAAATGAAAAACTACAAAACTACGAAAGTCTTCCGATCGGCCAACTTCACTCCATTACAAACATCTAATGATCACTCGCACAACAGTCGATTGGGGACCGATTCCATCAATCACTTCACGTTGGAGCAAGCCAATCTTTCCTGCCACTACCCTGATTCTTTTAAAATATTGCAATAACCGACTTCTTTGACCATGAGCGTTAACCACCAGCAACTTCACATGGGCAAAGAGCCAAAGACAGCAGACTTGAGAACAGCTATGGTCACCAAAATCAGCGAGGAGAGGTGCATTATATATATATATATATACTATACATATATATATGTATATATGTATATATATATATATATATATAACATATATATATATATATATAGNAAGAAGGGTTCTATTCCTTCTTTCAGCGACACCATTTTATTGTGACATTTTCGAAATAGTTAGCTGCCTTAATATACCCTTTTCATTACATAATGATTTGAACTAATCTAACAAATAGTCTCGCCCATGATCAATTCTTAAGGCTTCTACTGTTCTCTCAAGTTAATTTTCAACTTTATTTAGGTACAATCTAAAACAATCTAATACTTCAGATTTGTGAGAGATAAGACACACATGACCATAACATGTAAAATCATCAATAAATATAATGAAATATGATGCACCATGCCTAGCCTTTATGCTCATCGGGCTATAGATGTCAGAATGAATCAATTTCAATAAAAATTCAGCCCTAATAGCTTTGTCATATGGTTTTCTAGTTGATTTTCCAATAAGACACTGTTCATATATGGACAAATTAGTTTTGACTAAAGAGCCCAATAAGCCCTCACTAGTCAATCTGTTCATTCTTTCTTGTCTATTGTGTCCTAATCTAGCATGCCAAATATTAATATCAACATTTGTATTGCTAAAAGAGGTAATTAGTGAAAAACAACTATTAATAGAATCCAAAGTACTATAATTTACATCAAGTACCACAAAATCATTAGATAAATATCCAGATCCATAATAGAGATCACTACTATAAACACTAACACATCTACCATAGAAATTTAGTTTATAACCTAAATTCAAAAGAACAACAACTAAAACAAGATTCCATTGTATATCTAGAGCATAAAGGACATCATGCAGGATCAGAGTTTGGCTACCATGCAGTTCCAACTTGCATATCCCAATTTCTTTGACCTCAATCCCAGCATTGTTTCTAACATATATCCATCTACTTCTAACATGTATGCGATGAAATTTCACAAACGCTGATCTATCTCGAGCTATATGGTCGGTGCCTTCTAAGTCTATTATCCACAAAGGATAAGAATTAGTAAGCATCATAGTACTAGAAACATAAATATCATGAAGAGAGCATAACATAACGTAACCTTTTTCTTGGGCTCTGTACATTCATGAGAAAAGTGACCCTTTTTGCCACAATTGTAACACTTCATGTTTGCTTTATTTCTCTTCTTGAAAAAATGGCGTTTGTTCTTGTTATTCTTTTGATCAGCAGATCCTTTCTTGTTTCCCTTTCCCTTGCCTTTCTTGTTCCAATATCTCTTGCAATTGAAACCGGAAACTTGTTTGGAGATTTCAGCAATATATGCTTGTCCCATGGGTTTAATCGACTCCAACCGCTCATCTTCTAACTCAACATAACGAGCGACATCATTAAAAGTTTTGATACTGTCATTATGAGTCAGATTAACCTTCATGTGCTCCCAACCATCAAGAAGAGAACGAATCATAGCTTGCACTTGCTGTTCATCAGAAAGCTCATAACCAACTGACTTTAACTCCCTAATCATATTGGACATCTCTCTTAGATGTTGTTTGATTGTTTGATTTGGGCATTTTTTGTATATGTCAAATTTTATAGTCAACTACCTAAGCTTGGTCACACTGTGTGAGCCCCTGTTCTTGCGGCGGATCCTCACCACGTGAGGATCTGCCATTGTTGATGGAGGAAGGGGGGCGCCGCTGCCTTCCTCCACCATTGTTGACGGCTGCGGCAAGGGGGCGCCGCAGCCAGTCAAGGAAGGGGGGCGCCGACGCGCCCCCTTCACATGGGTACAGGGGAGGGGATAACCCTCCCCTCGCCACTATTTAAGGAGGGGGGGAGCACCCGTCCTTCTCCACGAGCTCTCCCCGGCGCCGGCCACAGGTAGGGAAGAGAGAGAGGGAATTATAGAGAGATTTAGAGAGAGAAACAGGAGGAACCAAGCCGGTTCACGGCTTGGTTCGGGCCCGGCGGAGTGCCCGATGCCTCGCCGGGCCTGGGCGTCGGCCAGGAGACCTCACCGGCGGCGGCGACCGTCCGGTGAGGATCCGGCCGGCCGTGGTGGCCGGCCGTGCCACCGGCACGAGTCGCGTGCCGTGGATCGAGCGAAAGAGAGGGAGAGAAATTGAGGGAGAAAGAGAGGGAGAGGGAGCCGGCCACCGCCGCGGCCGGCTCTGGCCCGGTCGCCGACGGCCGGGCCACCCGAATTTGGCCGGCGGCCCCTGGCCGCCGGCACGGCCTCCCCCTGTTTCGGGTGAAACAGGGGAGGAGGCGGGGGAGATGAAGGCGTGGGCCGGCTTGGGCCGTCCCACGTTGGGCCCTATTGGGCCGGCTCTGAGCTATTTTGGGGCTGCGATTTGGGCCCCGTATTGGGCCGAAATGGAGAAATAAAAATATGCCCGATTCGGCATTGATTCTAGTTTCTCGGGATATTTTTATTTCCCATTCGGGCTTATATATTGAGAGATATTCGAGCCCAAAGTTGGGCCCAGGATTAGACTGGGTAGACCTTAGGGGATGCTGCATTGTTCCAATTTTTGAGATTTAATTGTGGAAATTAATGCTGTAGGTAACCAGATGTCCACATAGCTGATTTACAGTTTGGAATTAGCGTACTGAGGTAAGTAAGCCATTTATTATAATTTTCATAATTTATTAGAATATAAAAATTATGGATATATTGCATTATTTAAAAAAATAAGACAAAATGGAATTTTGTTATACAATTGGGTATCTGTTATAATTATATGTGATTACTAATATTTTGCAAAGTAATGGATTATAAATGTGCAAAAATTGAATGATGTGATTATTTTGGCTTTGCAAAATATACTGGTATTATTGATGTATTTTATGCTATGAATGTACAAACCACTGTATATGATATGAGGAGCTTATGCTCATGATGATGCATGATGTGCTACATGCAAATATGATGATGATATGTGTCGCCGCGGTTCTCATATGATGTGAAACGATGTGAAATGCCAAGAGATACGGGACCCACCTCCACAGGGGAGATATGTGGAGGACACACATCTAGAGGATGTGATGTGATTGATATATTGCATAACGCACACACATCTAGAGGATGTGTTGTGATTGATTATGATATATGGCATAACGCTGGTACCAGGACCCTTCCTCTTAGGGGACATTAAAGAGTGATACACCAGATGGGTGTTGTAGGGCCGTGGGACACATAAGGAAATAATAATTATATGAATACAGTGGGTTTGTTTACATTGCATATTTCAGCATTTATTGTATAATTAAGCTTCCAAAATTATTTGAGCTGATGATATACATGTTTTGATAACATGATGAATGTATTTGAAATTGGAAGTTTTATACATGAAAATATGGTTTGATAATATCTTGACGAAATGATTATATAATAGGCTTACTTATTGAGTGTAAGCTCATATAAATCTTACAATGTTTTTCAGAGCCACAGGACTGAAGAATGGGATCTGGGGTAGTTGGAGCTTCATTCAGAGGAAACTAAGATCCAACATTTTGTTGTAACCCCAGTGACTTATGTATGATGGGCATGTAGCCTAAAACCTATGATTATGATTTGTATTAAGAACCATTTAAATTGGACGATATATAGTTATTACCCCTTCTGTATTAAATGTTATATTTCGGAACGCCTTGCATGCCAGGCATGCGGCGGGTTGCCACCCCTAGATCCAATATAGGGTCTGGGGCGTGACAGCTTGTGGTATCAGAGCCTAGGTTTGACCTTAGGGACAAACATAGATGACACTAGGCAAAACAGTAGGATGACACTGGGAGGGTAACAACTCTAAGAAGATATAATTTTTTCTAATAAATATGTTTTGAAAACTTAAGGGTTTGTAAAGATATTGATTGGAACCAAACTTGGCAGGGAATAGTCATGCCTCGTCACACCAGAAGTATGCGACAAGTTGGAGGTTCCCAGGCTGGTGACTCTGGCCAGCAGGGAGGCCAGCAAACTTCTGGAGGCTCTGGTTCCATCAATGTGGCTGGTAATGGCCAGCAACAGCGCCAGACTGAGATACTTCAGGCCCTTGTGGAAATGGTGCAGGCTATGCAGCAGCAGATCCAACAAGTGGTGCCTGCTCAGCCCGGCCCTCCTACTCAGCAAAACCCGCGAGTCGAACCTGAACCACCAGTCCAGCCCGCTCCGCCGCAACCCTGGCAAGGAGGGGGTCGGAGCTTTGCTGAGTTTAAGAGCTTAGCCCCTGCTCCCTTCTCTGGATCCACCAACCCCGCTGATGCTGAGGGATGGATGAGGGAGATGGAGAAGGCCTTCATGGCCCATGGTAGCCAGGAGGAGGAGCGGATTAGATTTGCCACCTACCTCCTTCAAGGGGAGGCATATGATTGGTGGTTGCATATGGAGCAGCGATTGGGTGGACAGGCTGTTTCCTGGAGGGAGTTCAAGGAGGCCTTTTTCAACAAATACTTTCCTAGTAGTGTGCAAAGACAGATGGAGTCTGAGTTTCTGGAGCTGGAACAGAAGAATCTCTCTGTGGCCCAGTACGAAGCCGAGTTCACTAGGCTAGCCCGGTTTGCTCCGGAAATAGTGACCACTGAGAGAGCCAAGATCACCAGGTTCACTGAAGGACTGCGACCCAAACTGAGGCAAGCAGTCAATGCATTTGAACTCTCCACATATAGTGCTGTGTGAGTAAAGCCCTGGTGATCGAAAGAGACATGAATAGGAACCAGAAGGAGTGGGAGCTAAAGAGGAAGAGGAAGGGGTCTCCTTCGGGCCAGTCTTCGGGGCAGGCTAAGAAGAAAGATACATATCAGCCCCCCACAGGACCGAAGGGTAAGGAGACCCGTTGCCCTCACTGCGGGAACTTCCACCCGGGCAGGCAGTGCCGTGGGCCGAGAGGTGCCTGCTTCATATGTGGGAAAGTGGATCACAAGATGGCCACTTGTCCCCTTCGGAGGGAGCAGCTGTCTTCTCCAAATCTTGGGATGAACCAGCCGCAGCAGCCGAGGACCCAGGGAAGGGTCTTCACCCTCACCCAACAGGATGCTGCCGCTTCTAACTCCGTTGTGGCAGGTATACCTGTTACCTAAGTACCCCTTTAAGATTATTTGGTTCATATGCGATATAATGCATTATCATGAAGGATAAATAGGATCCGCTATATGACATCTAAGACAACTAAACTTTGTGATCAGGGACAATTAAAGTAGGCAACACTTATGCTCAGACTTTAGTAGATCCGGGTGCCACATTCGTTTATATCTGATGTTTATCTTGCCAATAATGCATCGTTGACACCCGTTCCCCTAGAACAAGAGTTGCTCATTGCATTCCCAAATGGAGATGTTATGAGGGTGGAGTCTGTATGCAGATCCTGCCAGATCAACGTGGGCGACAAGAGGCTGGAGGCTGATCTAATCGTCCTTCCACTAAAGTCCTTTGATGTTATCCTTGGGATGGACTGGTTGGCCTCCTATCATGCTTCGGTAGACTGTTTCAGGAAAATGGTGATCTTCAAAATCCCTAATCAGCCTGAATTCAGTTTTACTGGAAGCCAGGAACACCTGGCTTCAGTGTTTGTATCAGCACTGCGGGCTGCCAAATACTTGATGAAGGGTGGCCAAGGGTTTCTTGCTGTGGTCAAGGACCTTCAGCAGGAAGAGGTGAAGTTGGAGGATATTCCAGTGGCTATGGAGTTTCCTGACGTCTTCCCGGATGATTTGACCGAATTGCCTCCAGACCGGGAAGTGGAGTTCACCATTGATTTGGTCCCTGGCACTGGACCTATATCCAAGGCCCCTTATCGTATGGCCCCAGCTGAACTAAAAGAGTTGAAGAACCAATTGCAAGAGCTCCTAGACCGGGGATTTATCAGACCGAGTGTCTCTCCTTGGGGTGCTCCAGTATTATTTGTCAAAAAGAAGGATGGGAGTCTTCGGCTCTGCATTGATTACCGAGAAATCAATAAGGTAACAGTGCGGAACAAGTATCCCTTGCCGAGGATCGATGATCTGTTCGATCAACTCCAAGGAGCTCGGGTATTCTCGAAGATTGACCTTCGGTCAGGATACCATCAACTCAAGGTCCAGGCTGGAGATGTGCCTAAGACAGCATTCAGGACTAGGTATGGCCACTACGAGTTCTTGGTGATGCCGTTTGGGTTAACTAATGCCCCGGCAGCATTCATGGACTTGATGAACAGAATCTTTAAGCCATACTTAGACCAGTTTGTGGTGGTGTTCATTGATGACATCCTGGTGTATTCAAAAGCCAGGAGGAGCATATGGACCACCTGAAGATTGTTCTGCAAACCCTTCGAGAAAAAGCTTTATGCCAAGTTGCAGAAATGTGACTTCTGGTTGAGCCAAGTATCATTCTTGGGTCACGTAATATCTAAAAATGGCATAACTGTGGACCCAAAGAAGATTGAGGCGGTCGTAAATTGGAGTCGACCTTCCAATGTATCTGAAGTCAGAAGCTTCGTGGGGCTGGCTGGATATTATCGCAGATTCGTGGAGGGCTTTTCTCGCATTGCTCTACCCCTGACTCGCTTGACCCAAAAGCAAGCGAAGTTTGACTGGACTGAGGAGTGTGAGAGAAGTTTCCAGGAGCTGAAACAACGCCTAGTGTCAGCCCCCGTCCTTACCCTTCCGTCAGGATCTGGAGGATTCACTCTATACACGGATGCTTCTCGGAAGGGATTGGGATGTGTTCTGATGCAAAATGAGAAGGTGATAGCTTATGCCTCCAGACAGCTAAAGCCATACGAGCAAAATTATCCTACTCATGACCTGGAGTTGGCTGCTGTGATTTTTGCCTTAAAGATCTGGCGGCATTATCTATATGGAGAAGCATGTGATGTGTACACAGACCACAAAAGTCTGAAGTACATCTTCACTCAGAAGGAGTTAAACTTGAGGCAAAGGAGGTGGATGGAGCTACTAAAAGATTATGACCTGAACCTGCACTATCATCCAGGGAAGGCCAATGTGGTAGCTGATGCCTTGAGTAGGAAATCCTCCTCGGAGTTAGCTTCTATGATCACCTCTCAGCCTCACATCCAGAGGGATCTTGAGAAGCTGGAGGTTGGATTGCGAGTACAACGGTCCGATGGACTTGTAGCAGCACTTGTACTCCAACCAACTCTGTTAGACAGGATCAAGTCCTCCCAGAAAGAAGACTTGGACCTGCAAAAGATTAAAGAAGCAGTGAAGTCAGGGGTTCAAATGAATTTACTATAATGGAGGATGGATCCCTGAGATTTGATGGTAGGCTCTGTGTGCCAAATGTGGTGGAACTAAGAGCAGAGATTCTGAAGGAGGCCCACTATTCTCCTTACACGGTGCACCCAGGAGGTACCAAGATGTACAAAGACCTAAAGAAAACTTTTGGTGGAAAGGAATGAAGAGCGAGATTGCTCAGTACGTAGCCAAATGTTTGGTATGTCAGCAAGTGAAGGCTGAGCATCAAAGGCCTGCGGGACCCCTTCAATCTCTGATGATTCCACAATGGAAATGGGAGAAGATCACTATGGACTTCGTGACTGGTCTGCCTAAGACCCCTCGGAACAATGATGCGGTATGGGTCATTGTAGACAGATTGACGAAGTCAGCCCATTTCCTGCCATTCAGAGTTGGGATCTCCAGTGAGAGATTGGCCAACATGTATATTGAGCAAATTGTGAAGCTTCATGGTATTCCCGTATCTATTGTATCAGATAGGGATACTAGGTTTGTGTCCCAATTCTGGAAGAGTCTTCATAGAGCTCTGGGGACCAAATTGAACTTCAGCACAGCCTTCCATCCCCAGACAGATGGGCAGTCTGAGAGAACCATACAGACCCTGGAGGACATGTTGCGAGCCTGTGTGATGGACTTGGGTGGTGCTTGGGACAACCACTTATCTTTAGTGGAATTTGCTTACAATAACAGCTACCAGGCCAGTATCCAGATGGCTCCATTTGAGGCCTTGTATGGTAGAAAATGCAGATCTCCCTTATGTTGGGATGATGTGGGGGAGAGAAAATTGTTGGGCCCTGAGCTGATTCGACAGACAGTAGAAAGGTACAACTGATCAAGGGACGACTCCGCACAGCTCAGAGCCGACAGAAGAGCTATGCTGATGTGAGAAGAAGGGAGCTAGAATTTCAAATTGGAGATCATGTCTTCTTGAAGATATCACCAACCAAAAATGTGATGAGATTTGGGATTAGAGGTAAACTGAGTCCACGATACATTGGACCATTTGAGATTCTGAGCAAAGTAGGGGAGGTGGCTTATAGCTGGCATTACCTCCGGCACTCTCTGGGGTACACAATGTATTTCATGTATCTATGTTGAGAAAGTACATTCCTGACCCCAGCCATGTGATACAGTTTGAGCCCATGCAGTTAAGGAAGGATCTAACGTATGAGGAGCATCCTGTGCGTATTGTGGACCGCAAGGATCAAGTTTTAAGACGGCGTAGCATTCCTTATGTCAAGGTTCAGTGGAGTAACCATTCTGAGAGGGAAGCTACTTGGGAGCTTGAGGAAGAAATTAAAGAAAAATATCCTCAATTGTTTGTAACATAACATATGTAATTGGAAAGATTAATCATATGATAAAGCTTTGGATTCTAAATGTTATATGAGATACACCAATTTCGAGGCCGAAATTTTTATAAGGAGGGAAGAATGTGAAGCCCTGTTCCGGCGGATCCTCACGTGGTGAGGATCCGCCATTGTTGACGGAGGAAGGGGGGCGCCGCCCCTTCCTCCGCCATTGTTGACGGCTGCGGCAAGGGGGGCCGCAGCCAGTCAAGGAAGGGGGCGCCGACGCGCCCCCTTCACATGGGTACAGGGGAGGGATAACCCTCCCCTTGCCGCTATTAAGGAGGGGGGAGCACCCCTCCTCTCCACGAGCTCTCCCCCGGCGCCGGCCACAGGTAAGGAGAGAGAGAGAGTTGCAGAGAGATAGAGAGAGAGGAGGAACCAAGCCGGTTCACGGCTTGGTTCGGGCCCGGCGGAGTGCCCGATGCCTCGCCGGGCCTGGGCGTCGGCCAGGAGGCCTCACCGGCGGCGGCGACCGTCCGGTGAGGATCCGGCCGGCCGGTGGCCACCGGCACGAGTCGCGTGCCGTGGATCGAGCGAAAGAGAGAGAGAGAAATTGAGGGAGAAAGAGAGAGAGGGAGCCGGCCGCGCGGCGGCCGGCTCTGGCCCGGTCGCCGACGGCCGGGCCACCCGAATTTGGCCGGCGGCGGCCCTGGCCGCCGGCACGGCCTCCCCCTGTTTCGGGCGAAACAGGGGAGGAGGCGGGGGAGATGATGAAGACGTGGGCCGGCTTGGGCGTCCCACGTTGGGCCCTATTGGGCCGGCTCGAGCTGTTTTGGGGCTGCGATTTGGGCCCCGTATTGGGCCGAAATGGAGAAATAAAAATATGGCCCGATTCAGCATTGATTCTAGTTTCTCGGGATATTTTTATTTCCCCATTCGGGCTTATATATTGAGAGATATTCGAGCCCAAAGTTGGGCCCAGGATTAGACTGGGTAGACCTTAGGGGATGCTGCATTGTTCCAATTTTTGAGATTTAATTGTGGAAATTAATGCTGTAGGTAACCGGATGTCCACATAGCTGATTTACAGTTTGGAATTAGCGTACTGAGGTAAGTAAGCCATTTATTATAATTTTCATAATTTATTAGAATATAAAAATTATGGATATATTGCATTATTTGAAAAATAAGACAAAATGAATTTTGTTATACAATTGGGTATCTGTTATAATTATATGTGATTACTAATATTTTGCAAAGTAATGGATTATAAATGTGCAAAAATTGAATGATGTGATTATTTTGGCTTTGCAAAATATACTGGTATTATTGATGTATTTTATGCTATGAATGTACAAACCACTGTATATGATATGAGGAGCTTATGCTCATGATGATGCATGATGTGCTACATGCAAATATGATGATGATATGTGTCGCCGCGGTTCTCATATGATGTGAAACGATGTGAAATGCCGAGAGATACGGGACCCACCTCCACAGGGGGAGATATGTGGAGGACACACATCTAGAGGATGTGATGTGATTGATATATTGCATAACGCACACACATCTAGAGGATGTGTTGTGATTGATTATGATATATGGCATAACGCTGGTACCAGGACCCTTCCTCTTAGGGGACATTAAAGAGTGATACACCAGATGGGTGTTGTAGGGCCGTGGGACACATAAGGAAATAATAATTATATGAATACAGTGGATTTGTTACATTGCATATTTCAGCATTTATTGTATAATTAAGCTTCCAAAATTATTTGAGCTGATGATATACATGTTTTGATAACATGATGAATGTATTTGAAATTGGAAGTTTTATACATGAAAATATGGTTTGATAATATCTTGACGAAATGATTATAATAGTAGGCTTACTTATTGAGTGTAAGCTCATATAAATCTTACAATGTTTTTCAGAGCCACAGGACTGAAGAATGGGATCTGGGGTAGTTGGAGCTTCATTCAGAGGAAACTAAGATCCAACATTTTGTTGTAACCCCAGTGACTTATGTATGATGGGCATGTAGCCTAAAACCTATGATTATGATTTGTATTAAGAACCATTTAAATTGGACGATATATAGTTATTACCCCTTCTGGTATTAAATGTTATATTTCGGAACGCCTTGCATGCCAGGCATGCGGCGGTTACCACCCCTAGATCCAATATAGGGTCTGGGGCGTGACACACTGACTCCACCAAATTTATCCCTAAGGGCAATCCATACCTTATAAACAGTAGAATACTGCTCATATTCACATACGAGGTCATCTTCCATTGAACTTATCAATATTTCTTAGCTATGAAATCTTTCTTCTTTCAAGCTTTGTATGCTTCCTAATCCCTTCTCTGCTGAGCTGTAGCACCCTCACCAGGATCAACCATGGTATAGTTGATGGCTTCCAAAGCCTCTTATTTCTCAAGTACATATTATATTTGAGATGCTAGGCATGGTAATTATCATCATTCAGCTTATCACCTTTGTTCAGATCAGCTATGATATTCTTTGATACCATGATTTAAATAAAAATGAAACACTTAGTTCATTTATCAAGCACACAATACTATTATTTATCAAGTATAAACCAAATCTAATAACTTAGCAAATCACATGGAATCAAAAGGTTGCTGCTTCCAATCATCATCCATTGGTTCAATACCTTATTATTATTTAGTTACTTGAATAAAATAATGCATTATAATTCATAGAGAATTAAAAAAATATACGATTATAATTCACAAAGAATTAAAGAAATATACATTAAGCAACTCATACTCAAACATAATAAACATCATAACAAAAGAACATAATATAGAGTTTCATGCTCTAAGTATCATTACATGATCTTTTGCAATTACATAATTAAACACCTAACAAACAACATAAAATATAATTAAATACCTAATAAACAATAAGCCAAAATAACTAGGCATATAATCATAAAGACAACATATATCTTCATGAATCCATAGGCACCACTAGGAGAAACAAACTTTGAGGTTCTTCCAAAAGTTGTATGATATTCTTGATGCCATTTTCTAAGTAAAACATTAATCATGTGATAATAATCCAAGGAAGACTGACACTCCAGATGACCCATCCAAAAGTCATACACAAAATTTGCCCAATATGGTGGAAGTGATCTATAGAGTACCCAAACTCTATATTCTGATATAGTCTTGTAATCACATATCACTTCCAGGATGATACTCAAAGGCCTCCATTGCTTTCCTTAATTGCCTTTGCCTTAGTTCTCATTTGGTCAATATGAGTATTTTTCTTGTCATCTATAATTATAATAAAATATTTTATAAAATTATCATGAATAAAGAAGCATAAATAGAATATGCCAAATAAAAATTATAAATTATTGAATATGTATTCCAATAACAGTACTTAAGACCTTAAATTAGAAGTTCAAGTAAATGCCCGTCAAAATATCAACAACTATATCACTCAGAAAATAACTACATGCATAAGAATTTTATGTTGCATCACTATATTTTTTTTATACATATTCGCAGCTCTCAAACAGGAAAATATATAATTTCTAACAAATTTCCTTTTTAGATCTTTTACAACAAGCTGACATGTACCACTGGCTCTGGCTTTTCTTTCCAAGCCTGCCAACTCCATGACACCTTGACCAACATCTGCAGCGAAGCACACAACTTCACATCCGTAGTTCTCCCTCAACCATGGGACAATTGTAAGCTAAAGCCACTTTATTTAACTTCCCACAAAACCCGCTACCATTATGACTGCCATAAATATCAATTTTCCAAGGGTATCTATCCCCTTCTCACCAGCCAATACACACTGAATAGCTTGGTTCAATACACACTGAATAGCTTGGTTCCGTTGAATACATATATTATTATTATTATTATTATTATTATATATTATATAATTTCTGGTGAATGATCACATTACCATATAACCCACTTGAACTTGCACCCACCTCCTGATGGAAGTTGGACTTTTTAAAGCAGCATAAGTTATCCCGGTAGGTAGGTGTCCCGCGGATCCTCGATCCATGAAGGATAACCATCTCTATGTACGTTAAAAGCCTACAACTTTTCAGGAGCATCATTTATGTGGCTGGGCTTGTTGGTAAGGGTAAATAACTTTCTATTGATTAAATTGAAGAAAAATATATGGTAGAATCTTGGTACGAAAAATGATACATTGGAGGTCCTTGCATATACACGATGCCCCTTTTCTCAGGCATGGTTATATTTACATCTCTTGCAGCCATACTTAGAAATACTGATCTAACATTTTTTTTTGTTTGCTGATTCAGTATCTACCGTTATACCCTAGTATATGGCTTCATTGAATCAACCAATTCCTACCTCTTTCTCTGACTTCCAAAGCAGTGCAAAATTTTTGCGTATGGAAAGTATCTGATAATCTATACTCATCTCATAAATTATCTCTGGTGAAAGCACTTACAGCCCTTTTTCCAGAGTACGGGATATCTGCCATGCCTTCAGAGGGCTCCGGCAGGAGGTCTCTAGCAACTCTTTTGGCAGTAGTACCGATCTCTGATAAGAATAACTTGAAAAAAAATTGACTGTTTATCCAATGGATAAGTGTGATTTGCATTTCAAAATTTTAAAATCATCTAATTTATTCAAAACAAACTAAATTAGATAGATCATTTCTGTTGATTGTTATGTGAAGCATATCAGAAAGATTACAATATACAAAGAAAGCAATCCTAAGGCTTTGATACCAATGTTAAATCAAATCTTAATGGGAACAATAATTGCTTTACTTTCTACCGATAAAGAAAAATCTTACGGATAACTTCTGATCGGAGTGATTTCACAGAAGAAAAGAAAAAACACTCGTTGAAGCCACAATGCAAGTCCCTCATAAATCTTATCAAGAAGAGAAAATCCTATGTTCTCTCTTCATTCTCTTCGTACTCAGAAAAAGAAAGAGAAGGCATCCTTATTTAAAAATGAAGCCACGTAAAAGGAAATCACCTTCTCTTTCCAGTTATGAAAACTGCAACACATATTTTCATGTAATTATCATTGTGGGCATATAATTTTAACAAATGGAATTACGAAGATTAACTGAGGGACATTGAAAGGGCTTACCCGAACTTCTTCCTCTTGGGAGGGCTAGTGAAGAGGATCTTGGTGGCGGTCATGAAATCTAGGTTCTGAAGCTAGCGGTAGGCATCATCCCTCGCCGAGACCTCCACTGCTACCGCCGCTGTCTTGTTCGGGCGATGACTGGAGGTGGAGAGCGTTCGGGCACCGACGAGGAGGCGGAGGCGGGTGAGGCAATGGAAGAGGAGTGCAGGGCCTTTCAACCATCCCGCGCTCATCACCGGCGCGCGGGGAAATCCTTCGGGCGTCAAAGCGAGGGCAGAAGACGAGACAGAGAGGAGGGAAGAAAGGATGAGGGATGAGCTCTAGGGCAAGGACTGGGGCCGAGGAGGGGAGCCGGGGTTCGGGCGGACCGATGCACGGTGGGGGGCGGACACTGATCGACGGAGGGGGTGCAGCAAGGTGGGGGGGAGACTGGCTGGCTGATGGAGAAGGGGAGGGTGGGGGAGGCCAGATCGAGCACAAAGAGGGCCATGCGCCCAACAACGTGAAGCCCTGCGCGCTGCATTCGCTGGCATTGCAAAAGGCGCGCCTGCTACGCACAGCAATGCGCGTGCTAAGGCACGCGCGAAGGTGCCCGATCGTGCATGGGGGTAAGCATCGGTAATTAGCGATGCGCTATGCCTTGCTAAAAGCGTTGCTAATCC
>UESW01001459.1:475927-542577 GCA_900491605.1 Calamus simplicifolius
GGGGGTGCAGCAAGGTGGGGGGGAGACTGGCTGGCTGATGGAGAAGGGGAGGGTGGGGGAGGCCAGATCGAGCACAAAGAGGGCCATGCGCCCAACAACGTGAAGCCCTGCGCGCTGCATTCGCTGGCATTGCAAAAGGCGCGCCTGCTACGCACAGCAATGCGCGTGCTAAGGCACGCGCGAAGGTGCCCGATCGTGCATGGGGGTAAGCACCGGTAATTAGCGATGCGCTATGCCTTGCTAAAAGCGTTGCTAATCCGACTCGCTCGCATCGCTGATTAGCGATGCCCAAGAGCATCGCTAAGATGGGCATATGCATCGCTAATTAGCAATAACATTATGGTGTAACTAATTACTGTACTGTTATTTCGTATTGCTAATTAACGACTAGTTAGTTATGAGATTTGCGTCGCTAATACCAGTTGTCGCTAAATTTTTGTGTTACTATTACGTCATTATTTAGCGATGTAATTTTTAGCGTTGCTAATTGATGTCGCTAATTAGCATAGCTAAAACCAAATATTATTACAGTGAGATAAAGTAGGCCTTTGAACAAGGTAAATTTTTCGCTTCCATTCTGATCAGAAAATTATTTTCGTCAATGTCTCATCATAAGAATTAAGAAAATGAAGGACATAATGATTTTTTTTTTTTTTTGCCCATTGTCTATAGTTATATCATTTTTTTTTTCATCGCCTACACATATATCATCCTCTGTTCAAAACAACTAGGATTTAAAAAGTTCAAATTAAGAGATGGTGGCATAATTTTTTATATATAATCACTTCCATGGAACTTAACCCTCTTATCTTTTGATCAGGACGGAATAAAATATTAGGCAGGAGAAGACTGCAAAAAAAAAAAAAAAACTGTCAGGATCTCAAGCGACATGATGACGTAGTTGAAAGGCTGTTATGGAACGCTACTTCTTAGACGCAATTCTTCTCCGAAAATTCATACCATACGCAAGTCCCTGGGGAGTCAAGATCCACTTGGGTCGGCATAACCTGGCTCTCAGTTACGTCTGGTCACCAACAATAATATAGAGGGTTGAGACAAACCGGTTAAGCCTCTTTTTCAAATCCCAGCCAAGAGACAAAGCTTGAACTTATTCTATATTACGGGATCAGTTCTAAATTTTGGTCACAGAACGACAGGAAGGGCGTCATCTGCAGTTATGCACAGGTACCAGTGATAATAATAATAATAATAATAATAAGGTCTTGCCAGGTCAGACTCGGAACCTTTTGACCCAACCTGGGCTCATCAGCAGGTGAAGGTTGCTAGAATCATACCCCATGGGTTGAGTTGGGCAGGTCAGGTCAACAGGATCTGGGTGTGATTGCTATCCTTATTAATAGTCAACTTGTTTGGATTCTTTGATAGGCAACAGGAGGCATACAGAAATCTAACCAACAAAGATAGGTATTTTGACGGTCGAAAACAAAACTGTATTGGATGTTAATCCTATTGGCGTTGGTCGTACACTACATAACACTAGTATTTTACTTGTAACTTTTCTGGTGTGGACATCAGTTGGAATAATTTTTGCTCAAGATCCTTTGCTAAATCAGGCAGAAAAATTTCAACAAGTGTCAACAACGAAGTAGCCAATTTGTATTTCAAGCAAATTAATTCACAGAAAAGTTGTTTGGGTATGCTAAAACTATTTTGACACCCTAATCCAATTTATGTGATGAATTTTCATAATCATGCATGTTAAATCATATAAATGCACATGCATGCAGTGCATGTAGGCACAGTCAGGCATGAATTTGACAAATTGCATATTTACTACCTCCAAAGTTTTCATTGAAAAAAATTTAGTAACTACCTTCTGAGTGACCAACAAGTTTCTCAGTTTATTCTGCTTTAGGATATTTAGGATCAACATTCCATGGAAAGTAACAATATAAGCAAGTTCTGTGAAGTAGAAAAGAAAATGGACATATCAAGAAATGCCGTTCAACAGAAAATCTAACGGAATTGATGATCAATTAGATAGCAAAGAAAAGCAGAACTAAAGCTAGAAAGATGTTAATCCAAAGTTTGAGAGATCTGTGATATTTGGATTTTACCAGATGCGGTGGGGACAGCCTGACATTTTTCATCTTTTCTGCACTGCAAATATTTAACAGTTCATTCATTCATGCAGGATTTGCATGTTGACATGATTATTGTTGCAAAACTCAGCGCCGATAAAAGAGCAAAGTTGCAAAGAGATCATACAAATTTCACAAGTACAAACTTCACACGCGCGAACACACACACACAAGAGAATGGATAAGAAACATCTCCAAAGGTGTGCTTAACAATCTTGAACAAATTGGGATAGCTACATTAAGTACCTCCACACCAGGAGAGAGAGAGAGAGAGAGAGTTCCATCGTTTTCTAAACTCATAAGTGCAGAAGCAGAAATGATTCCATTATTACCCACAGATACCTGCTCATGATGCAAATTAAGATGAATAGTGAGTCGAGACACAACCGAAGCATCAATTGCAAGTTTAGTTTTGCGAAGACTAGATATAACCATCCATTCAGAAGGAAAGCCATAAGATACTGAATTGCCATCAAAGCAGCATCTCTCCTTGTTTGTTTTAACATGTAACTGACCATACAGACAAATAAAATAAATAAGTAAATGCACCTAAGAGTGAGGTTTGATGGCTGGTTTAACTAACAAGCTTCTGTATCTGACCATCAGTTGGATTCATCTATCCTCTAGCAAGTTTATTGTCACAGATTGAAGAACCAATGGAGACTAGTGTACTATGGAATGAAGAACCACTGAAGACAGGCCTACTGCCATCTTATAAGCCTCAGCGCAAAAGAATCGGACTTACTGAGTGCGTGAAGGGGCACTTTCTGAGTCTTCAGGGCAGTAAGAAGGTGTAGAGATACAATTTTTTTCACTGGAAAGTATCCAAATAATATTATCATATGCATAATTAAAGTAAAGATGCTCTTTGCTTTTTCTCTTGAAGCAGATCACCCTACTCCTAGGACACAAGTAAATTGTTGATTGACATTAAAATTCTTGCATTCTTGGATGCCAAACCTCATTTTGTAATTTAATACGATTTGTTTTACTACATATTGGTATTAAAACCAAAGATTAAACATAGCAGGTTTTGTATAAATGTATGTTGTCTGTTATTCTAAAATTGTTTACGGGCAAAAGTAACAAAATTTTTAAATTTTGATTAACTTTTATTAAAGGAAAAAGTTCATATTTCAGTGAAAATTCATAGAGAATTTCAATCAAAATACCAGAGATCAAACAATGAAAGAAGAAAGAAATGGTATAGAGAAATTGAAGATATCAGAGTGAACAGGTGAATTAATTCTATGAGATTCAAAATGATTTGTCTGATTTATGCCTAAACAGAAAAGTCATGAAAGTAGCCAAATATTTATAAAAAGCTTTTTTTTTTTAACCAGCAGAATTATCATGCTAGTTTATTTTTTAATAAAAGGTTGCAGATCAATATCTCATCTGGCAATCCCCTCCAACAACAAACCAGACAATAAATATGGTCAGGCACAGAACAAGAGTGAAAGCGGTAGTGAAAATTCCATCAAAGTCTAAAGAAACTTGTTCTCTAAAAACAATTTGATATGAAATAAATAAGGAAATAAAAATGAAGAATATGGCAAATTGCTCTTAGAATATCATTTGAACAGCCTGCTTATACCAACCAGAATCTCGAAAGGAGCCTCAAGGCTTGCGGATAGTGGGGTACATGTCTTATAATTAATGGCATCAAGCAACGGTGACATATTCCTTGCTTCATCAACAGGATTTTTGGTAAATGTCAAGGAAGCCCATCCTTCTTTTGTAGATGCATAAAGAACTAGAAAATCTAGCTGTTCCTCTGTGAAATAATACTTGAGCGAACATAATCGGGATTCACCCTTACATGTAAGTGAATGGCATATTCAAGTCTTCAGAGAAAGTTAATACCAGTGTGAAAATTTAAATGGACCTGTCGCACCAAGATTAGCAAAAGGATCAAATACCACAATCCAACTTCATTGCATGTCTCATCAGAAACTACAAAATGGTTAAGAAAATGAAGTGATGAATAATTGTCAAAATAAAAAAAGAGATAAATAAAGGAAAGAAATGATGTGAAACTTGCCTCAGCGTTTAAAGAACAGAAGAATTTTATTCTTACCACTCCTAAACCAACTAAACCACACATACACGTCCACATATTTGCATGCCCACACATCTGTACAACTCCATAGCATTCCATTGTAACTTCAAACTGCACATGGTTGCCGGAGAGGAAAAGGCAGGACTCTACCCCTACTGCTCAGTCTCCCTCCAAAATGCTGTTCTTAGGTTGTCAAATTTTCTGTTTGAACGCAAGTTGCATTTCCCATAATCATTCCAGGATGGTTTAAAATGTTGTTTGGTCTGAGTAAGACATTAAATGGGCAGTAAGTAGTAAGAGAGGCAAAGGGAAAGGAATAATCAACCACCTTTTCACATAACAAAGTTATTCAACAACCCATATCCCCTTCCACACACACACACAAACAAATAAATAAATAAATAAAGTTGTCCTTAAATGTGTTCAATATATATTGGTCAAAATACTGTTAGTTTGAAAAATTGAACATAATTGGCAAAATAACTCCATATTTTAACCTTGAACCCATTTTATTCTTCAATTGGTTGCAGCCTTTGTTGATCCTCACTCCATCTTCCCGAGTATGTAATCCATATCTGTAATGCAATCGCATTCTCTGCTCCAATTGCTGTTCTTGTTTCTGGATTCCTGATTTATCCACAGGGTCAATCCTAAACCCTCATCCCATGAACTCCAATTAATTGGTATTTATAAGATTAGCAGTAGAGTATGAACTTGACGGTGGAGAATACTAGAAACTACTCTATATGTGTATTGGTCCTCCATACAAGCACAAGGGACAAAAAGAGGCAGATTGCCACCAAACCTGTGGATAGCTGGGATGGCTAAGATTGAACCCCAGTTTTTCATTTTTAGTGAGCCAAACACCAAAGCTCAATAACTTAACTGCATGCAAAATTCACAAACTAGACATTCACTATCTCTCCCACCCACTCAAAACCATAGCACGCACTTCACCCACAAAAATATGAGTTAACATGTTATTGTTTTTCAAAAGGTCTTGTAATTCCGACAAAAAAGACCTTACACTCTCCCGAGCACCAAGAGTTTCACTTAAATGGTTCGATACCATCTTCCTTCAACCAATAGCAATTTTCACCATCTAATTAGTTGCTCCATTCAGGACCATTAAATTTTGTTCATGGCAGGTGACTAACAACAATATATCTGGGCTCATTCCATGGCCCATCCATATGATGAGACCATGCTAGCTACTAAATTGATGCACAAAGATTGATTACCTGTAGCACGAGGAATCACACGTTTAATGTGCATTGTGATAATCTCTTTTGTGTTGGAATTCCTCAAATAAAACTATATTTCATTGTATTCTTATTATTGCCCATCACAGACTCATAAAACAAGATTCAACACTATTGATGGGGAACGAATGGAATTAGTAATGAGTTTTTTTTTTTTTCCCTCAATCTTTCTCTCAAATAAAACATTTTATGACCTTTCCCTTCATGGCTGGCGCCTCCTCTTCATTACATCGCATCCAGACGTTTGAAGTCGTCTAATTCAGCCGTAGCCGTTTATTTAACCCTGTCCACTCCCCTTCATTACATCGCAAACAAACAGACCCTTAAAAGTCGTCAAGTTTAGTGGTAACCTTTCATTTAACTCAAGAACAAGATTCTTGGCCAAAAAATCGAACTCCTGTAGATATGGGAAATCGGAAGAAGAAATTTCGCCCCTTACCAAGAATGTTTCTTGCCGTGGAATGGAAGCAATGGTGATGCCCCGCTCGCGCTAGAGGCTGATGGAGTCCAGGGCCCGCTTGTGTGGGACGTCCGTGCCGCACCGGCGGTGGAGCCGATCAATGACTGTGGCCTTCCCATGATCGACGTGGGCCATCGCTGTCACGGCCTCGTTCCATGGTTACGGGAAATATGAACAAGAAATTTCGCTTCCTATCAAGAACGTTTCTTGCCTTGGAAGCGATGGTGATGCCCCGAACGCGGTCGTGGCTGATCGAGTCCAGGGCCCTCTCGTGGGGGTGTCCACGCCGCCCACCGTCGGAGGAGCCAGTCCATGAGGGTGGTCTTCCCATGATCGACGTGGGCTATAACGGCCACGTTCCGGAGACTGCTCGGGTTGAGAACGCTCCAAGCGGCGGTGGCCCAGGCGGGAGCAGTGGAGGAGGGGAGGAGTGGGAGAAAATCCGGGAAGGAAAAGGTGAACGACGAAAGGAGGGCGGAGGGGAAGGGGAGGTGAAATCTCGCCGACTGGATCGTCTTGGCGGCCCAAGGAGGACCAGCGGCCGGACCCAACCCATTATAAACCTGGCCACAGGGTTAAAGCCTGTGGACTAGGTGGGCTAGAATACTTGGGCAGGGTTAGTTTTTCCATTCGGTGGGATTATTATAGTTTTCGCATGAATAATGCATTGCTCGTTCATTTCATAAACACATATCCTATTATATTATTATCTTAAGATATGTGAGGTATGGGTAGCGTAGAGATACATGGTCATACGCTATAGAGCTTGGTGGATAGATTCTAGAGTTTGGGTTTCATATTAGAACTAGAATAAGTCGGGGGAACCCGATAGAGAGAGAGGTTCCATTTCGCATGTTTAATGGAACGTAACCAAGCTCTTGTGAGTTTTGTGTTGGGCATTCTTGCAAGCCTCTTTCCAGCGACGGCAATTTGGACCTCAAAATTAAAAGTAACTCAAGTGGACCTTGACTCTTGATCCGCACTTCTCTATTTTTTTGAAAAAGTCTTTTTGCATCATCTTCGATGCAAGAAGTACGTATCGAGCACATTCATTGACTGCGTACTTGTGTAGATGCGTATGCGGAGCACATCATGACTCATTGGGCTATGATACATGCGCTTGTAGGGGTGCACGGCTATTAGCCGCACCTTATGCACGTTTAAAGACGATGCACAAAGTCGTTCCCACTCTCTTTTTAAGACTTGCTTGATGCCCTTTGATCAAACCAAAAAAGATGACTAATTTGAACTCTATTTGAGCCAAACAACGTCCAAATCAAGTCCATAACCTTTCCATCATTACGTAGGAGATCAAATATCCAAAGCCTTCCCATCATTACGTAGGAAACCATCTTCGGTCTTGTCTCTTAGGAGCTTATTTTACCCTTTGCATTGATGATTATAATATTTAAAAAGTAATTTATATTAAATAAAAAAATATTATATATTTATAATTTAAGCTTACTTATTATTCATTAACTTTAGATTTGCTAATGAATTAATTGGATCAATAGATGAACTTAAAATATTATAAATAATATTAAAATATATTAGAGCTAATCTAATTGTACAAAAGTTGATGAACCAATTATATTTACAGCACTCGAAAGTAACGATCTAATAAATACCTTCTAGTCTCAATCGGCATGCGATGATAATCTTGCATTATAAGAAATAAAATTATAATATTTTAAAAATAATCACATATTAAATAAAAAATATTTTATATTTACAATTCAAGTTTATTTGTTATTTCTTAATTTTTATTCAAATTTTTGAGCTATATATTTTAATATGAGACATTATGATATGCAAAAAAAAATAAAAAATAAAAAATAAAAACTAGATATATGAGGAACAGTGTGCTAGCATTCATCCATCGAAATAATAATAATAATAATAATAATAATAATAACGATCATACAGTTTAGATATTTTCAAGTAAAAATGTCGGTTTATCTCTTCCATTCCACGGGAGACTTCGTCTTTGACTGCCTTGTCAGACCTTGCCGTGGGCTTCATGGGAAACGGATGGGACGCACGCACGTGACAGGTCCGGTGGCCAATTGATGCTGATTTCTAGAAGGAGCGCGGAGTGGAATCCGCAGCCCGGCAATTTGGACGGGTCACGGAGAACAGGAACCACATCTGGAAAACCCGGGCCCCACCGCGTCCGGAACCCATCGAACTCCTCCACCCACAGCGGCGTGCTTCCGGAGCTGGATCTCATCGCTGACGTCATCGGCTTTACCTTCTGGTCTCAACCGGCGAACTGACTAGACCCAGGAATAGCGGACAAGTTCTTGCCATTGGCTTGTCCATTAAATATCTAGATTACCCTCGCTTCAAAATTGGCTTGTTTCTGGAGGCTTCTGGCAGTTGGAACACGACGGTATTTTTTCATTCTTTAATTACTATTTTGCTTTTTTTTTTTTAAATTAAACTATCATGTACGTAGATCTAAAGCAGTTCAACCAAACTTTGGTTATCAAGTCTTATGTAGCTTATCAGGTATGAAAAATTTGTTATTGTTGAATCGACTTTTATGATTCAAAAATTGAATGGTGCGATATTGGCATCTCATATATTTGATCTTCTTCGTTCCATAATATCTCTTGTAGAACTGTATGCCGCTTGAGTTAGTATTTTCTGTACCATCTATAGTCTAAACATCTATAGTCTTATTATTAAGAGGATTCTATTATTGTTATTCGATGGCTTCGACAGAATCTCTGCGATAGACTGGATCCCGTCAGAGTGGTCTATCATTCTGATTTTTAGATCCAAAAGCAGAGAGATCCATGCCTTCTTGTTTTTATCCAAATTTTATAGCATGATATATCAGAATTGGATTATCCTAAAATGATATCATCGTCTGTAAAAAAATAAAGTCTCAACTTTGATAAGATAAAGGATTTTTTAATACTCCATTGGCTACCAAATCTCCATCTTGTGATCACGTACAGATTAGTAACCGATGAAGCAACCAAACGGCTTTGTACTACATGCATGAATATGTATATTATATATATATATATATATATATATATATTCTAAGATCTTGGTTAGAGTAGTATTTCTCTTAAACGTAATCTAGAGATGGTGGGGATTTTGAATGACGTTGTAAGAAATTAAAGATTAAGGCTTTTATGGGGTAGATTGGATTCAATTTAAAACAAACTTATTAATTGAAGCTTGTTAATAAGTAGAAACATAACTATATATAAATCAAGTCTTGTCCCAAATATCTAAAATTAATGATACAAATACAATGTGTAATGGAATGTAGATTACTGGAGACCAAACTAGATTATTGGTGCATTAGCACCCAAGCAAGATTCTGAGGATAAATTAGGATTGTATGCAACAATCTGTGTTGAACTTGAAGTAGGTAAAATGTATATAATACCATACCAAAGTAAAATATTCATTATCTTATAATAATGTTAATATTTTCAATAACAACTTTATCAATCGAGGCCGTTGTCCGATGGTTAAGTGCCCCTTTTTGCAGTGCAAGAGTTCCAAGAATTGACATATATATATATAACTAGGATGGGTAGGATTTATAAAATAGTTAGATAAGTGATGAAAATAACATAACTTCAAATTCTCACTAGGATTAATGTATTTAAAGGTTGTACTTAAATCACGACCAATGGTTCATTCTTGCCTCTTCTTAGCTTCTCCACTCAAAGTCCTTGAGTTATTAGAATTTGACTCTGCAATACCATGGAACTAACAAATATATTTCAACCTTCAAGCACGAGGGCCTTTCTTATTTCCTTCTTCCTTGAAATCATATTAAGTAGTTGGTGAGGACCAGCAACAAGATAGTGATTTTTACCATCATTACGAGAAACCCAGTGACAGAACAGTCCAGACCTTTAGCTTTGTCAAAATAGAGAGAGAAAATTCTTGCGGCCAAGGATGTGAAGCATTTAGTTGTGAATGAATGAATAGTGAATATATATATACAATGACAGGGACATCCAATATGGATTAAACAACCAGCGTTTATTAATTATCCTCCGGTCCCATTTTGTATCAGATTGTTCCAACACGTCTCTTCTCTCTTCCTCGAGCGTCAAGGGACAGCTAAGATGGCATTTTGAGAGTATCACAAAGTAGTCGAGGGCGAATCGAGGTGCTCTTCGTCAAAGAAAAGGACAAGCAGGAGATAAGCTTAAGCTGTTGATGAATAATGAGGCCACCTACCTTCTGGTTCCTTCCAGCGAGCTTGCTTTTCCACAACCAAGATTTGTTACACTGGCTACAGTTTTCCTCCACCGCATCCCCGTTCAACGCTCTCTGGGAATTCAAATACCACCATCCACCTCTCACGGACTTGCCAAAAGCCTCGTGCTCCCACAAACCCAGATACTAGTCCACAGCTACCACCACCAAGAAGAAACAAAATTAATCCCATATATCCTATTAGAAGAGCTAAAGGCTTAAGCATGCTCCATGGCTCCCTCCACGCAACAAGCCCTTGAGACACCTCAATCCCTCTCCTCCTCCTCCTCCCGCTCTTCTGCAGTAACCAAAGTTAAATCTTCCCAGGGCCACCTCCCACTCAATGAGAATGACTCCCAAGACATGGTCATCTTCGAGGCCCTTCGAGAGGCCTCGGAGATGACCGCCGTCGCTGCTGCACCGGCCCCTGCGGCAGTGGCTGGCGATGTGGGATTCATTCGGAAGTGCGTCGAGCCGACCGGGCATGTCGGGAAGAAGCACTACCGGGGAGTGAGGCGGCGGCCGTGGGGGAAATTCGCGGCGGAGATTCGCGATTCTTCGCGGCATGGAGCTCGCCTGTGGCTTGGGACATTCGACACGGCTGAAGATGCCGCATTGGCGTACGACCGTGCCGCTTTTCGGATGCGGGGGGCCAAGGCGCTGCTGAATTTCCCACCCGGAGCGGCGATGAGCGGCGGCGTCGGCAGCGGGACGGCCGCTGGCGGTGGTGGGGTGGTGGAGTTTCAGGACCTGGGGCCTGATTACTTGGAGAAATTGCTTCGGCCCTCTGAAGCCGGAGAGGGCGCAAAGGGCGTTTCCGGTCGGCCATTCAAAGTTGTTTGATGTCACGGCGAGGCCTGGGGGTGGAAAAAAAATTATGAATATTTATGGGCTAATAAATTTTGGTGTATGCGGTAGAAGTAGGAGGGAGAATTTGTCAGTTGGGGACCTGGGAGACGTACGGGAAAATTAAGAGGAATTATGATTGATAGAAGTTCTTGTGAGCATTGCAGCAAAGAATATTATCATTTTGAGAGAGAGAGAGTGAGTAATTGGGATGAATGTGGATTTGGTGAATGATAGGGTAGTATTGTCAATTTGAGAATTATGCGGGGCTTTGGGCAGTGACGCCAGAACAATGGTTTGGACTTGGGTGCCAGGTAGCGTTACATGCTGGGCACTCTGCTTCTTACTTCTGTTGACAGTTATCAAATCAAATCAAATGAATAAATCATGTTAGTGAATCATATTTTTTAATTTTTTAATTTTTTTTCAAGTAATTCGTTCTCTTATAAATTTTTTTTTTCAAGTAATTCGTTCTCTTATGTGTCCTCTCTCTCTCTCTCTCTCTCTCTCTCTCTCTCTCTCTCTCGAATCATTTTAATTATATAAATAACAAATAAGCTTATTCTTGAATTTCTATGACTAATAAATGAACTGAAATTATAAGTACATAAAGCTTTTTTTTTTTTTCATTCAATGTAAAGCTATTTTTAAATTATTATAATTTTTTTATAATATAATTTTTTATCATGTAAGTCAACATGCAAGCTAATTAAAATTTATTCTCAATCTGAATTGTTAGTATTATAATGATGATATAAGTTAGACATAATTTATCTTTAATTTGGATCGTTGGTATGGTAAGAATAGTTTTATATCATGATAAAACTTTTACTATAATTTTATTTGATATCTATTTGTAATACCTTAAATTCATCTAGTAATTTATTTAATTCATTAGTAAATCAAAATCGTTTAAAAATTTAAGCAAAAATTAATAAATAATATATAAATTTAAGCTATAAATATTTTTTTTATTTAATATAAATAATGTTTGAAGTGCTGCGAAAAGGCTGTTCCTTTCGGTTCTCCGGCTACATATTGAAGTTTAGTGTTTTTTTTATAAAAATGAATAATTATATTTTAAGATGAATCAAATTTAATATATTTAAAAATAAAATTTATATAAAAATAAGAAAACAAAATCTTTTTGCTTTTAGTTTTAAAAATCAAAAACGAATCATTCGGACAACAATCCAGTCCGCTGAATTAACTTTTTGGTAGGCTTGTGCTTTTTCTTTGATGGCAAGCTTTCGCGTTTTTTAATTTAGTTTAAAAGCGAACGTTTAAGAAACGTCATCTCAGTTCTCATTCACAAAATTCATGATGAAGAAGTTGACCCACAAACTCGCCACCCACCCGTGACAGAACGGGTGGCTTTCTACTTTTCAGCGCCGGAACCGCTAGCATGTGAGGAAACCGGATAGGTTGAGTTAAAACTGGGAAACCCATTCAAACTACCACAAGAACATACCCTGCTAGTAACTATAAAATACATGGACCATCCACATCAACCGTCAATAATTAAATGCGTTGAGAAATAAAATTGTTATTGTTTAATGATCATGCAAAGGGTTAGGATCAATCTTGACTTTCATTTGCTATATGGTACCTTCGAGAAATGAACCGACCATTATACCTTGATGGATTGAGGGCACGCGAGAAATGAACTGACCGTTATACCTCGGTGGATCGAGACATCTTAGCCCCTCGGCGAACTAAGGATCTCCCAAGTACGAATTACGTCTCTATGCCTCGCTAGCCGAACTATCCCTATCCCTCAACCCCAGCCCGAGCGATCTCCATGCCTCGTTAGCCAAGCTATTCCTACCTCGCTAGCCGAGCTATCTCTATCTCTCGGCCCCAGTCCGAGCGATCTTCATGCCTCGCTAGCCGAGCTATCCCTATCTCTCAGTCCCAGGCCGAGCGATCTCTATGCCTATCCATAACTCGGTCTGCCCGAGTGATATCTATACCTCTGCGGAATCAAATCATCCTCATGCCCAGCCTACTCCTTTGTCATACATCGGTGGATCGAGTCATCAGATACCTCGACAAACCGAGCATTTCCATACTTCAGCGGATCAGGCTGTTCTTCGTGCCTCGGCTCGACCGAAGCATTTAGGCACCTACCTCTGCGGAACCAGGATAACCAAACAAGGATTCACATAGGCAATCATACCTATGCTACTGGGAGCGGCCTAGAGCCTATACGATTGCCGAATCTCAAAGCGCCGGATAGCCCTTTCGACCGTTGATCCTTTAACTAACAAGATACGGATCCCACTGGCCTCACAACAACCTGATTCGAGTCAGCCTTGAATCCCAACAACTTTCAGATCTCAACATGCTCAAAGAATCAGGTAATCGCCTATAAATAGCGCAGTCCTAGATTCTCTCAGGTAAGGGCATTCTTAACGCACTCTCGGAAATACTCTCATGCTATTACTGCTCACCGCTTTCTGCCATTAAAGCTTTGCTCAGAGCTCCCAAAAGGGTCACCCTGGAGGGACTCTTCAACGAGAGCTTTCTTTCCATATTTGTTTGTTGTTGATCTCCATTGACTTGAGCGTCGGAGGGTCTTCCGCAGAGGACCACCCCCAACGCCTCTCGCGTGAGGACTGTTTTGCAGGTCCGTCCAGGAGGGAGCCCGATCCGAAGCTTGACCGCGCCCGAGTCAGAGGACAGATTCCAGCAACAACAAATTGGTGCTAGAGGAAGGGCCCTCAAGTCCCTTAAACTTGAAAAAATGAGATAAGGATCTCGATCTCGAAGAGAACCTCTCCAATGGTAAATCGAAGAAAGGCTACCTCTGAAGCCCGGGACTAGGTTGCCTCCTAGAGACCTGACTCGGTGAGCAGTATGGCGCCACTGCCACCACCGGTTGAAACTCCATCGCCACCAGTGGCTCTCGTGACCCAGGACCAGTTTGCCACATTGATCCAGCAGGTCCATCCGCTTCAGCATAAGCGGAGCAGGGCATTCCCTTCTTCAAGGAGATCATGGAGGAAGTGATCCCCTTCCATGTCAAGCTGCCCGCCATCGAGCCTTATCACGGATCCTCTGATCCCGACGACCACCTCAGTAGCTTCCGATCGATCATGATGTTCCATGGGGTATCAGATGTGATTCTCTGCCGCGCCTTCCCTTCCACCCTTAGAGGGTCCATTCGAACCTTGTTTAATGCCTTAAAACCAGGTTCCGTTGATTCATTCGATGAGCTGAGTCGCCTCTTCATCAGCCAGTTCATCAGCAGCCGCCGTCACCGACGGAGATCTGATTCCCTCTTCGAGGTTAAGTAGAGAGAGGGGGAATCGCTAAAAGTTATCTCGGCCGCTTTAACACGGCCCTCCTAGAAGTCGACAACCTCAATCATGAGGTGGCCATGTCTGCCTTGGCCAGAGGAGTGTCCAAAGAGGGAGACTTCTACCTAGCTCTAGTGGTTAACTACCCGAAGAGCCTGTCGGACATGATGTCCATGGCGGACAAGTACGCCAGGGTGGAAGAATCGAGGAAGTCAGCCTAGGCCGAGCAGATGAAGAAGAAAGAGGCAAAGGGCTCGGACAGGCAGCGAGCCCACCGCCGCGCTAGCCCACCTCGCCACTGCAGAACTCCGCCGCCGCCTCGAGACCGAACTCGAAGTCCGGCCCAAAGGTTCGACCGCTATACTCCCCTCACCGCGCCGAGAGCCCAGATCCTCATGGAGATAGAGCGCCAACTCCCTCGACCGCCTACTCTATGAGGGAATGCGACCTGGAGAGACCCACCAAGTACTACTGCTACCATCGGGACCATGGCCACGATACCAAAGAATGCTGGCAGCTAAGAATGAAATTGAGAGGATCATCCAGAGGGACAGACTGAACCAATTCAGGAGAGCACATGAACCAAGAAATGAGGGTGACTGCCAGCCCGAGCCTCAGCAGCCTCCCCCTCCAAATCCTCCGGCTGTTGGCCACATCAATGTGGTCGAAGCAGTCGGTAGCCCATCGGGCCGATGGGATAATGAAGAAGATTCGGCACCAAAGAGAGCACAAACTGATGCTCTCCTTCTCCGATGATGACCTCCAGAAGATATAGTTCCCGCATGATTGTGCGCTGGTTGTATCTCTCAATCTAAACAACTATGATGTAAGCCGGATTCTTATTGATAGTGGAAGCTATGTTGTACCTCGATATGTTTGCGAAGATGAAACTGCTCATGGAGAGCCTCCGAGCTATGACGCTACCCTAATGGGGTTCACCGGCGATGTTATTACCCTAGAGGGGGCCGTGACCTTGATGGTCCGGGCAGGAACTTGGCCCCGTTTGCCACTGTTCATATAGATTTTTTGGTGACCAAGTTTCGGTCGTCCTACAATGCAATCTTTGGGAGACCCGGCCTAATGTCTCTTGGGGCTGCTGTCTCCATCCTACATCTAGTCATGAAGTTTCCTACCGAATGGGAGTTGATGTAGTTCGAGGAAGCTAAGCTATGGCTCGGCAATGTTTCGTCACCAGCCTTCAGTCCAAACTGCCCGAAGTTGACGGGCTGGACGCTCGGGAGGATTTTGTCGAGCAACGAGGGGAGCAAGCCGAAGAGCTAGAGGAGGTGCCACTGAACGAAGCTCGACCTGACCGAACTGTAAAAATCGGATCGTTATTGAAAGGGAAACCTCGGCTGGAGCTGATCGACTTTCTTCGAAAAAATGCTGATCTTTGCCTGGTCCGCTTCTGACATGCCGGGGATCAGCCCAGACGTCCTCATCCACCATCTTAATATGGATAAGATGTCCCGGCCCATCAAGCAGAAGAAAAGGAGCTTCGCCCCTGAGCGACAGAAGGCTATTGAGGAAGAAGCCGACAAGCTTATCAAGGCGAATTTCATTCGGAAGGTAAACTATCCTAGCTGGCTGTCAAATGTTGTTATGGTGAAGAAGTCGAACGGCAAGTGGTGGATCTGCATCGACTTCACCGACCTCAACAAAGCATGCCCGAAGGACAGCTTTCCTCTCCCTGGATCGACCAGCTTGTAGATGCTACTTCGGGTCACCAGATGCTGGCCATTATGGATGCCTATTCGGGCTACAACCAAATCCGAATGACGCCCGAGGATGAAGAGAAAACCGCCTTCATAACCGACGAGGTACTTATTGTTACCATGTCATGCCTTTCGGTTTAAAGAATGCAGGTGCTACTTACCAAAGGCTAGTGAACAAGGTCTTTAAGGAGCAGATTGGCCATAACATGGAGGTGTACGTTGATGACATGTTGGTCAAAAGCAAAGAAGCATCCCAGCATATTGAGGATCTCTCGGAGAGCTTTGCGACACTCCGAAAATATCGAATGAAGCTCAACCAGACTAAGTGCGCCTTCGGTGCCAATTCTGGGATGTTTCTAGGCTTCATGGTTTTCCAGCGAGGCATTGAGGCCAATCCGCAGAAGATCTAGGCCCTTCAGCAAATGGCACCTCCAACGTCAGTCAAGGAAGTCCAGCGCCTGACCGGAAGGATCGTGGCCCTCAACCGCTTTGTGGCTCGGTCAGCTAAGAGATGCCTCCCTTTCTTCAAAGCTCTCCGATCAGCTAAGAATTTTCAATGGTCTCCCGAGTGTCAGAAATCGTTCGAAGACCTCAAAAGGTATCTCAGCTCTCCACCCCTCCTCAGCAGTCCGAATCCGGAGGAAATGTTGTTCTTATACTTAGTAGTTTCAGAAGGCACAATTGGCTTAGTATTGGTCAGAGAAGAGAACAGGACCCAAAAGCCGATCTAGTATGTCAGCAAACTACTCTGAGATGCCGAGACAAGGTACACCCAGATCGAGAAGTTGGTTTTGGCCCTGATAAACGTCGGTCTGGAAGCTGCGACCATATTTCCAGGCACATTCTGTGATGGTCCTGACCGACCAACCCATCAAAGCGGTGGTCCATCATCCGGAGACATCAGGGAGAATGACCAAATTGGCCATCGAGCTAAGCGAGCATAACATCCGATACCAACCTCGCCCGGCCATCAAAGCCCAAGTTCTAGCCGATTTCCTCCTCAAATGCACTATCCCCGAGGATGGCTCTACTCTGGACTCCTCTGAACATCCGAGGTCGATGCCCTGTGGCTGCTCCACGTTGACGGATCATCCAATGCCAACGACTCCGATGCTGGCTTAATCCTCACCAGTCTAGAGGGGGCGACCTTCGAATATGGCATCCGCTTCTCCTTCTCAGCCTCTAATAATGAACCCGAGTATGAAGCTCTGCTCGTTGGACTCTGAATTGCCTATGATCTTAAAGTAAAGAAGCTGAATGCCTTTACCGACTCTCAGTTAGTGGCCGGTCATGTACGGGGCGAATTCGAGGCCCAGGAGCCAAACATGATTCGGTATCTTCAAGAGGTGTGGGACTTACTTTCCCATTTCTCCAAATTTGAAGTCATTCAGATCCCTAGATCCGAGAATGCACGTGCCGACCTATTGTCCCGGCTGGCAACCACGGAATTGATGGATTCCGAGCGAAGGTTTCCCCTGGAAATTCTAGAAAGGCCCAGCATCGCGGAGGCTGACCGAGTGCTGCAGGTCGAGGTCGAACCATCCTGGTTCGATCCCATATTTAGGTATCTTAAAGAAGGGTCGCTCCTAGCTGATCGAAAGGACGTAAGAAAGCTGAAATTGCAGGCCACCCAATATGTGCTAATCGATGACCAACTGTATAAGCGGTCCTTCTTCATGCCGCTGCTTAAGTGCCTTCGCCCATCTGAGGCCGATTATACCCTTCGGGAGGTACATGAGGGAATTTGCGGCAATCATCTGGGGAGCTGATCCTTATGCCACAAGGTGCTGCGCCAGGGGTATTATTGGCCCATCATGAAAAGGATGCTGACGATCTCGTCCGAGCCTGTGACCTTTGCCAGAGACATTCTAACATTCAGAGGCTCCCCTCCGTCAGCTTGGTCCCTATTTCCTCTGCTTGGCCCTTTGCTAAGTGGGGGATGGACATTCTTGGCTCGTTTCCCCTTGCCACAGGATAGAGAAAGTTCTTATTTGTCGCCATTGACTACTTCACCAAGTGGGTCGAGGATGAAGCAGTTGCCTAGATAACCGAAGCTCGGGCTAATGACTTCATGTGGAGATCCATTATTTGTCGTTTCGGCCTCCCACATACCATCATCACTATAATGGCAAGCAGTTTGATAACCCTAAGTTCCGGAAGTTCTATGAGGAGCATAGAATTTGTCATCGCCTCACATTAGTCGGGCATCCGCAAGCCAACGGAGAAGCCGAAGTAACCAATCGGACCCTACTCCAAGGGATCAAGGCTCGGCTTGCTAGAGTCCGAGGCAGATGGGCAGACGAGCTTCACCACGTCCTATGGGCCTACCGCACCACCCAGAGAGTTTCCACATGCGAGACCCCGTTTCGGATGGCCTTTGGCACAGAAACCGTCATCCCCGTGGAGATAGGACTCCCCTCTCTGCGGGTGGAAAGCTACTCGAAGGAGGCTAACGACGAGTAGCTCCGCACCAATCTCGACCTTGCGAAGGAGATCAGAGAGAAAGCTCGGATCAGAGTAGCTGCCTACCAACAAAGAGTGGCTCATTATCACGCCTCCAGAGTCAAAGGAAAATCTTTCTTGCTCGGTGATCTTGTCCTCCGGAAAGCATCCGTCTCCAAACCGCTGGAACAAGGAAAGCTGTCTCCGAACTGGGAAGGCCCCTATCAAGTGGCGGAAGTCATCGGGCCCGGTACTTACAAGCTCCAGGATCTAAACGGAAAATCTATTCCCCAGACATGGAATTCGGACAATCTCTGCATATACCATCAGTAGGGTACGCTTCCTATAGACTTGCCCCTTTTATGGTATTGATATCTTGTTTCTGTAATCTGCGGCATGATCGCTGCAATCATTTTCTCGAAAAGTCATAATGAAAAACAGATGCTGCTTACCAATTCTTGGCACGACCGAGCCGCCTCCTTAAGCAGAAAATCTTCATACCTCGGCTGGGCCAAGTCCTGTTCCACAAAGACTCGGTATGGCCGAGCACTCTTAGTACGGCTAGGAGCCGAGTGATCTGCAAGCTTTTGGCCAGATTCGGGCAGCTTACAAGCCTCGGTCGGGCCAAATGATGTAGAAACCTTTGGCCAGATTCGGGCAGCTTACAAGCCCCGGCCAGGCCAAACGATGTAGAAACCTTTGGCCGGATTTGGGCAGCTCACAAGCCCCGGCCGAGCCAAACGACGTAAAATCCTTTGGCCAGATTTGGGCACATCACAAGCTCCGGCCGAGCCAAACGATGTAAAAGCCTTTGGCCGGATTCGGGCAACTCACAAGGCCCGGTCAAGCCAAACGACGTAAAAGCCTTTGGCCGGATTTGGGCAGCTCACAAGCCCCGGCCGAGCCAAATGACGTAAAAACCTTTGGCCGGATTCGGGCAGTTCACAAGCCCTGGCCGAGCCAAACGACGTAAAAGCCTTTGGTCGGATTCGGGCAGCTCACAAGCCCCGGCCGAGCCAAACGGCGTAAAAGTCTCAGTTGGATTCGGGTAGCTTACAAGCCCCGGCCGAACCGAGAGATCTTCAAACAGTCTCCGAACTTCGGCAGGGCCGAGCAATGTTCCTCGCGCCATGGCGCCACCAGGTATACACTCTATGGTTCCTAAAGCATTGTCACACTCGAGTAGCTTCCCGAAGCCTCATCATGCCCGAATGGCTCCCAAAAGCCTCGGCAAAAGCCGAAGTGCATCTCTTATTAACAGAAACCTCGGCCAAGACCGAGTGACATATCAGAACCCTCGGCCAAAACCGAATGAAATTTCTTATTAATCTTTGAAGCCTTGGACAAAGCCGAATGGCCCCGGCGATTCTACAGTAACAGTAAGGCCGGTTGATTTCTTAGACATTTTAATGCAACAAATACGCCTCATCATACTTCGGCGCAAGTAAGCGATCCCTTTCTCTGCCCATCAGCAGAGTTGTGCAAATCTCTCCTCCTTAAGGAAGGACCTACTTAGCCCCTTTTTATTGGGCCCCGCCTATTTGGTGGATTGGTAAGGTTGCCCAGGCCTTCCTTTGACTTGAATAGAGACCAGTGCCTCCTCTGAAGGGGGTCAAACACTATGAAAATGCCGGACGAAGGTGGTGCCACCCAAGCACAGTCAAAGGTTTACGAGCCGAGCATGACTCGATAAACCTAAAACGAACAAGACTGCATAGTTATGTCAACAGGGAAAGGCAGGCAGTTAAAAAAGAAAGAGGAAAAACAAAAAGAAAGGAAAAAGACACACGAGCCCTCATTGAGGCTTTTGTCTCCATCAGGGCTGTCGAGCTCTCCCCGCGCCGCAGGCTTAGCTCGGCGATGAGAATAGCAACTTGTTGCTAGAGAGTCGTCACTTGCCCCTCCAGCCGACTGTTGATCCGACGAAGGAGCTCGTACTCCTTCGTGGAGATGGCCAGGTACTATTCGACCATCCTTCGGAGTTGGTCGTGGCCCACGAGCATCAGCAACAGGTCCTCCCTGCCGATAGTCATCGGAATGCAGCTCCAATGGGAGCCCCCTCGCGGAGGGACCTGCCTCACGCAGCCATTATCGTCATCACCTGATGCTCCCGTAGACCCCCTTTCATTTTCAGAAATCATCTTACTATCCTAAATTTTGGGAGGTCAGCAAGAGAAGTGATTAACAAGGGCGTTCCTCCCGTCCGTATTTAAACTACCTCTGGTGGATATTTCGATCGCCCGGACCATCAACTCCAATGTCACTATTGCGGAAACTCGCCACGCATCACCGCCTCAGTGGGTGCTCGCATGAAACGAAGAGTTGCGCTCCCTCATCGAAGAGGATCAATAAATAGCGATGAGGTGCTCGAGAGGTGCCCCCTTCTTGGGACCAGACTCCCTCCGATCTGTCGGATTCCTTTGAATTGAATATCCTCGAGATAACACGAAAAAGAGGAAAAAGGAACAGAATGGAGACAAAGGAAATTTTTATAGGTGATCAACAAAGAGGAAAATGATAATACAAAATCCAAACCGGTCCTCGGTTATCAGGGCACGGGCCCGATCTCAGGAGCATCAGTGGCCGACACTGGAGAAACCTGGCTCAGACCGCCCACTTCGAAGGTGGCCGATCGATGAGCCTTGGGCGCCCCTGTGTTGCTCGGATGGCTCTCCCCTTTCGACCTTCCACATCCGGGTCTACAGTTGTATCAGTCCCCAGGAGGGCATCTACGTCAACATAGACATCTTCTCGCTCGAGAAGGGAACCCCTGGAATACCGACCTCCGCCGAACCTAACGGAAACTCATCTCCAGAAGAGGGGACTGCCAGACAAGCCAACGGAGCCTCATCCAAGCTGTCCGCTATCTCCACCACCGAAGGACAAGGGATCTAAGCGATCCTCCCTGAACCCTCCTCCATCCTCTACTCCTCCGTCGCGACTATCGCTTCTTTCCCCAACTGAGAAAATCCCTCTCTCACCGCCGACACTCCCACCTTCTCCTTGTTCGGTGACAAGGAGCGTGGGCTAACTTTGACTTGCATGGTCTCCGATGAGTGCTCTTCGGAAAGGCGAACCTTCTTCTCAGACTTGCATCTTTTCCCGCTACCGGTCCTTCTTGGGCGCTTGCCTAACTCCTTCTTTATACGATCCGCCAGTGCAGATCTCTTGGCTGCAGGCACAGGGGCGAACGATCAAACTAGGATATGCTTGCTCAAGCGAAATCAACAGAAAAAGGAAAAAGGAAGGGACTTACCTTGTGTGTCGATGGAGCTAAGCTCGGCGGCGAAAAGAGCCTCCTCCGATAGTAAGTCATTAGCCAAAAACACTCGGCCGTCACAGAGAACCTTTAGGTCCTCCTTCTCCTGTTTAGATAGAGCGGGTTGCGCTTCCATGTCCCTGACAAAGTTTTTCCATACCCATGGAAAGTCGGAGCCGATATTCCCTTCGGCAATGAAAATCGAACCTTCCACTCCTTTATGGACGACGGCTTATCAATATCGTCTTGAACGACCTTTGAGGTCCGATATAGGACCACTCCAAGTTCCACCCAAACATCAAGTGGTTACAGGCACGGAACAGGGGGAGAGTTGCTGTTACCTGAACCTGTCTGTACATCGAAATAAACCCAATGATGCGGCGCCAGCTGTTAGGAGCCACCATTATCGGGCAGATGTTGTAAAATTTCATAATCTCCTTCACCAGGGGGTGAAGGGGGAAGCCTACCTTCAGGCTATCTTCATAAATAAAATTCCCGTGCTCCAGTTCCTGCGAAACCCTATGCTCGGGTTTCGGTAATCGCAAAAGAACATTCGAGGAAACGCCGTACTTCTGGCGTATTCTCCCCAAGTCCTCGGCAACAATCTCTGAAACCATATCGCTGGGACTCACCATGCTGCTAGGCCAAAAGGGACACCAAATGGGGTTACAGAAGAAGTAGGGGAACAAAATTCTCCAAGAAGGAGCGAGGAAGCGCTGCAAACTGGAATGGCGCTGCTTCGACCTTGCTTTCCCCAAAAGAAACCGCTTCAAAAGGAAGATAAGGCGTCTCAACCAAGGTACTCAGAACCGCCATCACAGGCACCGTGGAAATCGGGATTTGCTACGTGGCGCTCCCCCAACCATTGTCCCTAAGAAACGACGGATCCATCCTGTAAAGGCAGGGCGGCCATGGGACATTAAATAGGGCATCATTACGCAGGCTGTCAAATCTAGATCCCTCCTTCCGGATCGTGCCACTTGGAACTATACTCCCTATGCCCGAACCTACGCTTCGAACTAGGGAGTGGGGGGCATATGTTGAGGGGTAAAATCGCCATTGCATTGATGACCATGCAAAGGATTAGGATCAACCCTGGCTCCCACTCGCTGCACAGTGCCCTCGAGAAATGAACCGACCGTTATACCTTGGTGGATCGAGGGGCACGCGAGAAATGAACCTACCGTTATACCTCGGTGGATCGAGGCACCTTAGTTCCTCGGTGAACCAAGGATCCCTCAAGTACAGATTACATCTCTATGCCTCGCTAGCCGAGCTATCCCTATCCCTCGACCTCAGCCCGAGCAATCTCCATGCCTCGCTAGCCGAGCTATTCCTATCTCTCGGCTCCAGCCCGAGCAATCTCCATGCCTCGCTAGCTGAGCTATCCCTATCTCTCGGCCCCAGCCCGAGTGATCTCTATGCCTATCCATAACTCGGTCTGCCCGAGTGATATCTATACCTCTGCGGAATCAAATCATCCTCATGCCCAGCCTACTCCTTTGTTATACCTCGATGGACCGAGTCATCAGATACCTCGGCAAACCAAGCCTTTCCATACTTCAGCGGATCATGCTGTTCTCCGTGCCTTGGTGTAACCCCTCCGTAAATTATTATGGGGGAATGTAACTCTTAGTATTTATTTTTGGGGACACCTGGCATCTTGACTCCCTTCTGACGTTTAGATTCCCATTGCGACGTCTGGTTTCTTGGGTTTTCGCGTGTCGGATGGGTTCCCATCTTCTATTGATCCGAGGCATCGCGTGGGAGAATAAAAGGAGTCGAAGGATGACTCCCTCGTTCACCCTGACGCACACCTCTTCCAGGTAATCCCTTGCCCATCCTCTTATTGCCCGAGAGAGAGAGAGAGAGAGCCCGAGAGAGAGAGAGAGAGAGAGAGAGAGAGAGAGAGAGAGAGAGAGAGAGAGCGCGTGAGAGAGACAAACAGGGAGACAGAGAGAGAGATGAGAGAGCCGGCCGGACGAACCTTGGTTCAGGCCCGGCGGTGTGCTCGCCGCCGTGCCGGGCCTGAGCCTTGGCCGGCAACCCCGCCGGCGCCGGGGAGGCGTCCGACGGGGTGGTGGTGGAGAGAGAGAGGAGAGAGAGGGCCAATTGGCCCTCCTCCGCCGGTTGGTTCGGGCCCGGCGGTGTGCTCGCCGCCTCGCCGGGCTCGGGCTTTGGCCTATCGCCTCCACCGGCACCGGGCGTGCGTCCGGTGGAGGTCCGGCCGGCCAAGGTGGCCGGCCGTGCCGCCGGCACAGTGATGTGTCGCGCGGATCGTGAGAGAAAATTAGAAAGATAAGAGAGAAATTGATGAGATAGGAGGGGAGGAGGTGGCTGGCCACGACGGCAGCCGGTCCCGGTTTGGCCAACGGTGGCCGGACTGCCCCCAATTAGCCGGAGACGACGCCGGCACAGTAAACAGCCGTGTGGACGATTATCATGTGAGAGAGAGAAATTGAAAGAGAGAGGGAGGAAGGAGGCCGACCGTGGCGGCGGCCGGCTCCGGCCCAGCCTCCGGTGGCTGGGCCAGACGGGATTAGGCCGGCGGCGGCCCTGGCCGCCGGCCAGAGGATGTCCCCTGTTTCGGGCGAAACAGGGGAGCGGGGTTTTGAGCGTTGGCCATGGGCCGGCTGGGCCGGCCTGGTTTGGGCCTTTTGGGCCGTGCAGGGATGAGTTTTGGGGCTAGTTTGGGCTCCTTAACGGGCTGGGATTAGCAAAAAATTATATGGTTAGAATCTGGATGAATTTTAGTTTCATGGGGTATTTTTTACTTCCCCAATTGGGAATGTATAGTGGAAGATATTCAAGCCCGAAGTTGGGTCCGTGAACTAGTCTGGGTAGGGTCTTAAGGGCCATTTTATTAATTAGATTTCCATGAATTAATTATGTACATTGATCCTGTAGGTGCCCAGACATCTGATTAGTTGGTTCATCATTTGGATTATGCGAAGGAGGTAAGTAAGACTATTATGCAATTTAATTATTTAATTAATAAATTGAGTATATACAGTTTGCATGCATTTTATAAATTAACTGAATTGTCTATGTAGCATGGAACTGTGGATTTCAAATGAACAATTATATGATTATAATGATTGGTAAGAAATGATTTATTGATGTATATGCCAGAATTATGATTGTCTGTACGACATATTTATATTAAGGTGATTATATGCATTTCCTTGTACTGTGCAAAACACTGTGAGATATTATGAGATACAGATGCATGATGCACATGAGATGAAAATGTTAAATAGATTTATATGTGTCACCGCGGTTCTCCTTTACTATGGCCCCACACATTGTAGATGTGTTCTGTATGATTTTTATGGCCACACACACTCAAGATGTATTCTGTTATGATATGGCCCCACATATTGTAGACATGTTCTGTATAATTTTTACGGCCTCCCACACTGATGAGTGTGTTCTGTTATGGTATGGCCCACATGTCTTACAATGTGTTCTGTATGATTTTTATGACCACATACATCGTAGAGTGTGTTCTGTTATGGTATGGCCTCACACATCGTACAATGTGTTCTGTGGATATTGATGGCCACACATCTGGAGGATGTGCTCTGATTGAGGTATTGCAGGGCCGTGGGTCACATAGGAAATCTATAATTACATAAACAGTGAGTTTGCCAGATTGCATATTCTGATGATTATCAAATGTTCAATTTATGTTATGTTGACAAATGCATATGTTGATAGCATGTTAAATATAATATGATTGTATGATAGGCTTACTTATTGAGTGTAAACTCATTAAACCTTCACCATGTTTTTCAGAGCCTCAGGGTTGATGATGGAGTTGATGGAGCTTTCAATAAATAAAATAAGAACCATTGCATTGGTGTAATCCTATTATGTTTGTATGTAGGGCTTGTTGTAGCCTAACTTTATTAGCATGATTTGGATGTAGGGTTGGATACCCAAAACTTATAACTATCAATTGTATTATGGTTAGTTTTCATATTTATTGCCGATTGGATCGTATATCAAGATTTTAAGATGCCTTGCGTGCCCGGCAAACGGCGGGTTGTCACCCTAGCTCAAAATTTTTGGGTCTGGGGCGTGACAGCTTTTATGGTATCAGAGCAGCGCAGCGGAAGTGTGGTGGGCCCATAACCCATAGGACCCAGGTTATGACCCTAGGGACACGGACATATTAACACGTAGAGAACATATGACCCTAGGGACACAAACATATTGACATGATAACTCATAGAGAACATATTTTGATGACATTATACTTAGGGAAACCTGACACTCTAGGCAAAATACTTGGATGACATTGAGACAATTATGACTTTCAAGGAATTTCATGAATTATGCTTTGGAAGCTTGAAATTTAAAGTTTATCAAGATATTAATTGAATTACAAATTTGATAGGGATTAAGGATGAACCATCACAAGCCAATGATATTTTGTGGGCTCCCTGGCTGGTAGCCTTGACCGGTGGGGAGGCCTAGGGGCTTCTAGAGGTTTTAGCTCCGTCAAACTTGTTGGAGATGACTCGTAGCAGTGTTAGACCTTGAAATAATATGGGTAGATGCAACTTTTCTTGGAGATGCAATACCAGATAAAATGAATTTTTATTTGTAGAACTCACATTGTTGATATTGTAAGTTTAAGATTATGAGCTAATCTGCTGGTTATAGGGATGATTAATATTGATGATATTTTGAGAATAAATAGTATTTTTGATCAATCACAATTGAGTACTTTCTAAATTCGAGTCTGGATGGATAAGTATATTTAGTAAATTTTACTAAGAGAATTTTTATTGAATATTGCATGTTCAAGACTGATTGTTACTTTGCTAGATGTGGAGATGGTTGATATTGATGCTAATGAAATAACTGATAACATATTATATCTTGATGGACAAGTTAGGAAGAATATAAAATTTTAAATGCTGGGACAATTACTGTTTAAGTTTTTGAGAGAAGTAGACTCTATTAACCTTTAGAACTGATTTTGGCTATAAATGATCAAATATTTTGATGGTAGAAAGTAAAAGATTTTAGCAAGAATGAGAATAAGATAAATTCTACTGATAAAGAATTTCGTGGGAATTTTCATCTGTTAATAGATTTCTAAATCAAGATATCTATTCATTAACTTATTGTACCATTCTTCGTAGTTCCTAAGGAGATATCTTTCTTCAGGATGGATCAATTATCAATCACCCATAAGTGGCATAATTATTGTTAAGAAATAAGAGGGAGATGATTTTATTTGATTATTATCAGTTATGGATTATGGTTAAGGATACATCTAATATCACTTTTAAGTCATAGAGAGATTACTATAATTTTTAATTATGTCTTTCGGACGATAAGTGCATTTTTTTGATTAACTTTATAAGTCTTGTATCCTTCTGAGCTAGATTAGTTAAGTCACTTTGAGATATTTGAAGGGTTTAAATTAGTTGGTCATGTTAGGGCATGAGACATTGCATAATCTATAGATGATTTTGATAATCATTGGTAACGAAATAATCGATTCAAGAATTTGAATCATTTAAATTGCATTATTTATTGAGGATATACTGACCTATTCAAGAGAAATTGATTGGTTGTAGTGGTATTACTGATGAATATGAAGGAGATAAAATAATTATACTGATGATTAATGATGACACTATTATTTAAAGAAATTAAATTAGTTGATTATGATAATTATGAAAGATATCCTAAATAATTGGCATAATGTTCATTGATGTTAGCTTGAAGTATTCAAGAGTGAAACCAAGTATGTTATGATGATTGAAATAGGTGTCGTAATGATTAATGGCACATTCAACTATATATGAGTTGAGAGAGCATTGGAAGGAAACTATCTTATATCTAATTCAAAAGAAATACTTCTTAAGGAATTCAATTTTATTTGGTAGAAAGATCAAATTAATCTTGAAAGTTGGATATGTCATTTGGGTACTTGGGAATGAAATAAAAGTTTGCTAGTGAGTGTCTTTAATAGTACAAAATTGTGGACATTTAAATTCGAGGATGAAATTTTTGCGGGATAAAATGTTAATATTTGTTTTTGGTTTAATGGTAAACGCGTAAATTGAGTCTGAACCCAATTGTCTTACTCTCCTAATTTGATGATGTTTTCATAAGGCTTAGTGAATAAAGCTGAATTTCTGTCCGGCCTTCCACCCTCAAATAGATGGACAACCTGCATGAACCAATTAGATTTTGATGATATACTGTGAGCCTATGTGATGGATTTAGAAAGTGCTTGGTGTACTTCATACCCTTAGTGAAATTGCTTATTTTAATGATTACCAAGCCAATATTCAAATGGATTCATTCTGTTGTCTATAATATAAGGTGTAGATTCCCTTCATATTGAAATGAATTGAGAGAGAGATAAGTTTAGACTGAGCTGGTGTAGCAACTATGAAAAGTATCGTTAATTAAAGCAATAGAAAAGTTATGTTGATGTCAAAAAGAAAGATTTGAAATTTCAGGTAGAAAATTATTTGGAAGTTTTACTAACTAATGACATAATGAGAATTGTGTTTAGAGGTGAATTGAGTCCTCAATTTATTGGGCCATTTGAGATTTTGATCAAAATATAGGAGGTGGCTTATAGCTTAGCACTACCTTCATTACTCTTTGGGGTGTTTAATATGTTTCATATCTTTATGATTGAGGAGGTGTATTTCAAACCCCCGTTATGTGTTAGAACTTGAACCAATTTAACTTAAGAAAGAATTGACCTATGAAGATCATGTTGTGCACATTGTGGACTGCAAGGATTAAGTTCTGAGATGGTGTAGTATTCCTTATGTCAAAGTTCAGCGGAATAATTATTCAGAGAGGGAGATTATCTAGGAGTCTAAGGAGAAAATGAAAAAGAAACATCCTCAATTATTTGTATCTTATTACAGATCAACGATGTATCGATGACGGTGACTTTTAAATGAAATTTAGCTGATTATGAGATAGAAAATTTGGATTTGTATTCTATTGGATGTATATCAAATTTCGAGGACGAAATTTTTATAAGGGGGGGAGAATGTAACCCCCCGTAAATTATTATGGGGGAATGTAACTCTTAGTATTTATTTTGGGGACACCTGGCATCTTGACTCCCTTCTGACGTTTAGATTCCCATTGCGACGTCTGGTTTCTTGGGTTTTCGCGTGTCGGATGGGTTCCCATCTTCTATTGATCCGAGGCGTCGCGTGGGAGAATAAAAGGAGTCGAAGGATGACTCCCTCGTTCACCCTGACGCACACCTCTTCCAGGTAATCCCTTGCCCATCCTCTTATTGCCTGAGAGAGAGAGAGAGAGAAAGAGAGAGCGAGAGAGAGACAGCGCATGAGAGAGATAGAGAGAGACAGAGACAGAGAGAGAGATGAGAGAGCCGGCCGGACGAACCTTGGTTCAGGCCGGCGGCGTGCTCGCCGCCGTGCCGGGCCTGAGCCTTGGCCGGTGACCCTGCCGGCGCCGGGGGAGGCGTCCGGCGGGGTGGTGGTGGAGAGAGAGAGGAGAGAGGGTCAATTGGCCCTCCTCTCGCGCGGTGGCGGAAGCCAAACGGCGGAAGGCCGGCGGCGTGCTCGCCGCCTCGCCGGGCCCGGGCTTTGGCCTATCGCCTCCACCGGCACCGGGCGTGCGTCCGGTGGAGGTCCGGCCGGCCAAGGTGGCCGGCCGTGCCGCCGGCACAGTGATGTGCCGCGCGGATCGTGAGAGAAAATTAGGGAGATAAGAGAGAAATTGATGAGATAGGAGGGGAGGAGGTGGCTGGCCACGACGGCAGCCGGTCCCGGTCCAACCAACGGTGGCCGGACTGCCCCCAATTAGCCGGAGACGACGCTGGCACAGTAAACAGCCGTGTGGACGATTATCATGTGAGAGAGAGAAATTGAAAGAGAGAGAGGGAGGAAGGAGGTTGGCCGCGGCGGCGGCCGACTCCGGCCCAGCCTCCGGTGGCCGGGCCGGACGGGATTAGGCCAGCGGCGGCCCTGGCCGTCGGCCAGAGGATGTCCCCTGTTTCGGGCGAAACAGGGGAGCGGGGTTTTGAGCGTTGGCCATGGGCCGGCTGGGCCGGCCTGGTTTGGGCCTTTTGGGCCGTGCAGGATGAGTTTTAGGGCTAGTTTTGGGCTCCGTAACGGGCTGGGATTAGCAAGAAAATTATATGGTTAGAATCTGGGTGAATTTTAGTTTCATGGGGTATTTTTACTTCCCCAATTGGGAATGTATAGTGGAAGATATTCAAGCCCGAAGTTGGGTCCGTGAACTAGTCTGGGTAGGGTCTTAAGGGCCATTTTATTAATTAGATTTCCGTGAATTAATTATGTACATTGATCCTGTAGGTGCCCAGACATCTGATTAGTTGGTTCATCATTTGGATTATGCGAAGGAGGTAAGTAAGACTATTATGCAATTTAATTGTTTAATTAATAAATTGAGTATATACAGTTTGCATGCATTTATAAATTAACTGAATTATCTATGTAGCATGGAACTATGGATTTCAAATGAACAATTATATGATTATAATGATTGGTAAGAAATGATTTATTGATGTATATGCCAGAATTATGATTGTCTGTACGACATGTTTATATTGAGGTGATTATATGCATTTCCTTGTACTGTGCAAACACTGTGAGATATTATGAGATACAGATGCATGATGCACATGAGATGAAAATGTTAAATAGATTTATATGTGTCGCCGCGGTTCTCCTTTACTATGGCCCCACACATTGTAGATGTGTTCTGTATGATTTTTATGGCCGCACACACTGGAGATGTATTCTGTTATGATATGGCCCCACATATTGTAGACATGTTCAGTATGATTTTTACGGCCTCCCACACTGACGAGTGTGTTCTGTTATGGTATGGCCCACATGTCTTACAATGTGTTCTGTATGATTTTTATGGCCACATACATCGTAGAGTGTGTTCTGTTATGGTATGGCCTCACACATCGTACAATGTGTTCTGTGGATATTGATGGCCACACATCTGGAGGATGTGCTCTGATTGAGGTATTGCAGGGCCGTGGGTCACATAGGAAATCTATAATTACATAAACAGTGAGTTTGCCAGATTGCATATTCTGATGATTATCAAATGTTCAATTTATGTTATGTTGACAAATGCATATGTTGATAGCATGTTAAATATAATGATTGTATGATAGGCTTATTATTGAGTGTAAACTCATTAAACCTTCACCATGTTTTTCAGAGCCTCAGGGTTGATGATGGAGTTGATGGAGCTTTCAATAAATAAAATAAGAACCATTGCATTGGTGTAATCATATTATGTTTGTATGTAGGGCTTGTTGTAGCCTAACTTTATTAGCATGATTTGGATGTAGGGTTGGATACCCAAAACTTATAACTATCAATTGTATTATGGTTAGTTTTCATATTTATTGCCGATTGGATCGTATATCAAGATTTTAAGATGCCTTGCGTGCCCAGCACGCGGCGGGTTGTCACCCTAACTCAAAATTTTTGGGTCTGGGGCGTGACACTTGGCTCGACCGAAGCATTTAGACACCAACCTCTGCGAAACCAGGATAACCAAACAAGGATCCACATAGGCAATCATACCTATGCTACTGGGAGCGGTCTAGAGTCTAAACGATCGCCGAATCTCAAAGCACCGGATAGCCCTCTCGACCGTTGATCCTTTAACTAACAAGATACGGATCCCACCGGCCTCACAACAACCTGATTCGAGTCAGCCTTGAATCCCAACAACTTTCAGATCTCAACACGCTCAAAGAATCAGGTAATCGCCTATAAATAGCGCAGTCCCAGATTCTCTCATGTAAGGGCATTCTTAACGCACTCTCGGCAATACTCTCATGCTATCACTGCTCATCGCTTTTCGCCATTAAAGCTTTGCTCAGAGCTTCCAAAAGGGTCACCCTGAAGGGACTCTTCAGCGAGAGCCTTCTCCCTATATTTGTTCATTATTGATCTTTACTGACTTGAGTGTCGGAGGGTCTTTCGCAGAGGGTCACTTCCAACGCCTCTCACGTGAGGACTGTTTTACAGGTTCATTCAGAAGGAAGTCCAATTCAAAGCTTGACTGCGCCTGAGTGGAAGGATGGATTCCAACAACAATAAACTGCATGAAATTTTAATGCAGGGACTGCAACGAGATTGGGAATCCGAGAGGATTATATTGTATTTTCAATGCATAGAAGGCTGTGAGAGAGCAAGCGAAGAATGGGAAATGCTGAAACTGTGGTCATCCATCATGACTAATAATGCCAAACAAATATTAAACCGCTTGAAACATTGCCAACAAGTTAATTGGCCATCAAGGCGAATCAGATTCACTGTACTCAAAATTATTTTTTTATTGACCTTTAATTATATTTTTTAAAAATTATTGCAATAGTTTGCAGCCGCCAAGAAGCTTCAAGTCCGAGCATGGATGGTGCATCACTTAGAATTTGTACTTAGTTAATTATTCGATAGGTATGTTCTCTTTCCTTTTTCTCAAGGACTGCCGACAACGGCTATTTTGCGTTAAACGTTTCTCTTAGATCCTCGTAATATTTTATGTTTTATTATATTAAAATGTTTTATGAAAAAGGCTGAATCAATTTTTAGCCCCCAAAAAAATCAAGCTTTTATAATTCTTGAAAAAAAAACTTTCACATAGAACAAACACAAAATCAATTTAGTTAAAAAAGGGAACCTTGCTCTTTTGCATATAATGTATAACCCAATCAAATAGGCTTGCACGTTGTTCCCAATTCATTCGTGAAGCTTGGTTATTCCTATTTTAAGTCTCAGATGAATAGTTATGGTCCTTATGGATGGTTGCGCTTATTCTCATTAAAGCATAAAGGATAAAAAGAATTAAAGGAAACGCAGAATAGGTGAAACTTTATAAATAAATTCTTTGTAGTTGGGTTTCGCAATGATTTGTGTGTGTGTGTATAAATAAATTCTTTGTAGTTGGGTTTCGCAATGATTTGTGTGTGTGTGTGGGGGGGGGGGGGGGGGGGGGGGGTGTTGCGTGGTGGGGGTGGTGTGTTTTTTTTGCTTGAAAAATTCTTTATATGGCTATAATTGTGACTTAATCTGGTGATTGCTTTTAACAGTCTTAAATTTAAGTTTTTCATAATGCATTTTTAACTTTAATAATAATAATAATAATAATAATAATACACCATATGAATATACTTTTCTATTAAATCATATTAATGATAGTACTAGTGATTTCATAGATGTAATATTTTATATTTGATCAATAATGTCGACCAATTGTACGTTGAGCCCAATTTTCTGCTACCAATATGAACTTTGCTACAATATATGCGCCACAATTCAATGCTACCCAATAGCCGAACACAAAAGTCTAATCATCTTTGGGTTCAGTCCGTCAAATAAGAACTAGTTTTCTTCATTCTTGCCCGCCCACCTTCTCACCTCTGCCTCTTCTCTTTTAAGGATATTTTAAAAATTAAACTGGATAATGAATCAACTTAACATTTGGGTCGTAAATTAATTGGCTTGATTTGAATGAACGATATATAATTAATTTTTAATTTAATAATAAAAATAATAAATATAAATATCAATCCATGTGAAAAATTAAAAATTCAAAAATTAACTCTAATTTCATTTATCAAACCAAAAGTCTAAAAACTATGGTTAAACCAGTTTTTCGAAACTCGACCGATTCAATAGGTTTTTTTAGTTTTTACCGGATCATATAAAGATAACTTTAATAATAAAATTAGATCGAATTGATGATCGATTTCTGTTAGACCAGTTCAATCGAGTGGTCCGATTCAATTTTCAAAACCATGCTTTTAACATATTCCCACTCAATAAATTACCTTTTATTTTGCACAATATGAACCATTGGTTTTTTATCGAATAGTTTACTTTTTTATTTTTTTCTATGATTGTTGTGATAAAATAGACCAATCGATTGAGAACTATACCTCCCAAAAAATAGTAATCCTAATTAATTTGCTTTGATAATATAAGAAAGAAGCAGAAGATGAATAAAACTTCTATTTGGAAGGGAGGTGAAAGGGAAGGATTACTTATTCCCTCCATCCCCTTCTCACGTTCAATTTTTTTACCCTCCAAATTTAGAGATAAAAAGTGAGATGATTTATAATTTCTAACCCTTATTTTACAATTCTATCCCTATAATTTTTTTTTTAAATTCAAAAATATCTTTTAACCTTAAGACCTAAGTTTTTCGTTTCTAATCATATGAGGGTTTTTTTCCATCCCACATAGCTCGCTCATCTTCTCTTCTTTACCTTCACCTTTCACTTCTGCATTTTTCTCTTGGTCATCATCTGCAATTAAAACATTCTACATTAATATTATCACCGATTAGTTTTTCCTAATTTTGTTTGGTTTATTATTTGTTTGAGAGCTTCTAGTTACCATGAAACTTGGAGTAATTATCGTGAGGAATGAAGGGATATGATGTGGCTGATCCAACGCCGTTAGAGAACCATGAAGGAAACTATCCCCTCGGCCTCAGCTCCCAGCATCCATCTACGGCATTGCTCCCGACTGCGACAGGCATCTCGTTATAACGAAGAAAGAGAATAAAACTGAAAAAGGGTCACCTTGAGTGCGTGGGTTCTCAAGGGATACCTTCCGCAATTAATGTCCGATAGTTAAGTCAATGGGCTGAAGCATTTAATGGTGCATGTCATAATGACTTAGAGAGAATTTAATGGAATGGAGTGTCACGGACACCTCGCCTCGACTCTCTTCTCGACCGCGTTGTCCCCTTCGGCCTCGGACTTGTTCCCCCTCGGCCTCCGAGGCATTTTCAACCTCCGAAGCCCCCTTCGGTCTCCAAGGCATCTTCAAGGTCCCTTCGGCCTCCGCTCCCGCAGCCACGACATATCTCTCACACTCGGCCTCCGAGACATTTTCAACCTCCGAAGCCCCTTTCGGTCTCCAAGGCATCTTCAAGGTCCCTTCGGCCTCCGCTCCCGCAGCCACGACATATCTCTCACACTAAAGCACTTATGGCCTCATAAAGGCCATGTGCATCCATTGCTCTAAGGCATTTATTGTCTTATTCTCTTCCATGTATAAAGGCATTTATGGTTGCCACGTTGTCCCCCTCGGCCTCAACATGATCAGCGCCTCAGCCGTGAACAGTGCCATGCAAGTGTTTACCCTTGGCCTTTTCTGAAGCTCATCCAAGGGCTTGAATAGTGCCACACAAGCACTCTATAATCAATGCTCTACAAGGGATAGCTGGCTTCAACTCCAAACTTCATCCTCTGCCCCAAGGCTGCACCTTGGGGCCCATGTGACTAACTTTATCACCCATCACTGTCTGCACAGGACAATCAAAAAGGTGACATAGGGGATACTGACAAGCACCGTAATGATCGGCCACGCCCTGCAGCCATCTACTCTGACAGGATACGGCCTGTAGCCTGACACGTCACATGGAGGTAAGCTCCATTGTTGCTGCCATCAATTAATGCTCTGACAAGTGATCATGCCCCAAGACTGACAGGCTCTAAGCATCTATAAAAGGGTAAGAGGGACCCCCAACCAGGTAACTCCAAGAACTGAGAACTCACTATACTCTTAATGCTCATTTTTGCCAGAGAGAGCACGGCTCTAAGCCCCTCTCTTCTTCCCTCTTTCGAGCTTCCTCAAGATCACGGCTATGCCCAGAGCACTGACTTGAGCGTCGGAGGGTTCCTACCGGAATCTTTGGCCCTCGGGACTTGTTTGCAGGCCCACAGGTGCAAGGAGCTCGCCGGAGGATCCCGGGCTCGCTGGAGGAGGCGACCGGAACTGAGAACTCACTACACTCTTAACGCTCATTCTTGCCCACAGAGAGCACGGCTCTAAGCCCCTCTCTTCTTCCCTCTTTCGAGCTTCCTCAAGCTCACGACTGCTGCCCAGAGCACTAACTTGAGCATCGGAGGGTCCCACCGGAGCATTCGGTCTTCGGGGACTTTTCTTGCAGGAGTCTGGCAAGGAGGATCTCTGTTTCCTGGCGTTCAAGGAACCCCGGGCTCATTGGAGGAGGTGACTGGACGCTTGCCGACGTTCGAGGACGGTGATTTGGCATCAACAGATTGGCGCGCCAGAAAGGGGGAGAAAGCAGAGTTCTGTGACACTAAGCTATAAGCTCTCACTCCTTCTACGACAACAATGGAAGCTTCCGCCAGTTATGCTGGGGGCACCCTCAACAAGCTGAGCATCAAGATGCTAGTTCTCTGTTCCACCCTCACCACCAGTTCATGCCATTCAAGCAAAACACCGTGCCACCCTCACCCTGAAGATTTAAGCATTAACGGCAGTTGTTCAAAGGCTATGGGAGCGATATTCCATGACTGCGTGACAACAAGCTCAGGAGCAAGAGCAACCTCAAACTCAAGCTCAACGACAATTTAAGGCTCAGGCTCGTTAGCCGGCAAGAGCGCCACTCCTTGCCACCCAAATCCTAACTCCTAGTCATCTCAAGTATTTATGGGCATTTTTATTCCTGGCGGTGATAAGCTAAGATATGCTGATGCTATTAATGCAAGGTGGGAGATGAGGACAAAGGGCTTTGACTGTTGACTCATCTACCCCCTCTCTCTTTTTTTCTCTACTGCACCCAGAGCCAATCCGAGTCCAAGACCTCCTATGGATTCCATTCCAGCTACCCTTGGATTTCAGCACTGGTGCCCCCCACCTTCAATCAACATAGTTACCTGGGGGCAGGTCGTCAACTCAGCGGAAGGAGACCAATTTCTTTAAAGAAAAAGCTCTCAAGCCTATAATCGATGTCGACACCAAACACGACGCAAAGGCAAACAACTACGAGAAAGCTAAGTATACTACACTTTAAGAAAAAAGTTCCTTTTCATTAGTATCTAAATGCATTATGGGAAAACCAACAAAACCAACCATTCAAAGGCTCTCGACGGTCCTGTGATCAAAAGGTCACCCCCGGGCCAGCCGTGAAAACCCCCACGGTAGTTCAAGACCTATGATTCCAGCGACCTCGAGTCGCCCCTCGGGCCGGCCACAAAACCCCGAGGCGGTTTCGGAGTAGCTCGACGGTATGGCGGCTAACGGATACCACTCGGCCTGACTAGCATACATCCCGAGTCGGTTCAAATCCCTAACAGCCCGTACCCGCTCGAGTCACCTCCCGGACCAGCACATAGACACTCAAGGCAATTTAGAGACACTCGAGGCAATTTTATTTCAGCCCCCGCGGCTCTATTTCTGCTTCGGCAATTTTATTTCAGTCTCAACGGCTTATCTTAGCCTCCGCGACATTATTGCAGCCTCAATGGCTCCCTTTGCCTCAGAAGCCCATTGCGGCCTCATTGGCTCTCTGCCTCAATGGCATATGGATGAGGACCCACATCCAAACTTCATATCAAAAGTTGAAGACCCAAAATTAGGTGGGGATTAGCCACTTGGGAGGTGACGCCCTTTCGCCTTGCTGGGGTGGGCCCGCTTCGTCTCAAGGGCGAGGGGGCATCTGATGTGGCTGATCCAACGCCGTTAGAGAACCGTGAAGGAAACTTACGGAGCCCCACTTCGGCCTTCGAGGTCCCCTCGACCTTCAAGTTCCCTCGGCCTCAGCTCCCAGCATCCATCCACGACATTGCTCCCGACTGCGACAGGCATCTCGTCATAACGAAGAAAGAGAATAAAACAGAAAAAGGGTTTCGTTGAGTGCGTAGGTTCTCGCAAGGGACACCTTCCGCCATTAATGTCCAGTAGTTAAGTCAATGGGCTGAGTGCGACGGTCATAATGACTTAGAGAGCATTTAATGGAATGGAGTGTCACAGACATCTCACCTCGGCTCTCCTTCTTGGTCACGTTGTCCCCTTCGGCCTCGGACTTGTTCCCCCTCGGCCTCCGAGGCATCTTCAACTTCCGAAGCCCCCTTCGGCCTCCGAGGCATCTTCAAGGTCCCTTCGGCCTCGGACATGTTCCCCCGTAGCCACGACATATCTTTCGCACTAAAGCACTTATGGCCTCATAAAGGCCACGTGCATCCATTGCTCTAAGGAATTTATGGTCTTATTCTCTCCTCTGTATAAAGGCATTTATGGTTTCCACATTATCCCCGCATGAACAGCGCTCGGCCTCAACCGTGAACAGTGCCATACAAGTGAACAATGCCATGCAAGTGTTCACCCTCGGCCTTTTCTGAAGCTCATCCAAGGGCATGAACAGTGCCACGCAAGCACTCTATAATCAATGCTCTCAAAGGACAGCTGGCTTCAACTCCAAACTTTATCCTCTGCCCTAAGGCTGCACCTTGAGGCCCACGTGACTAACTTTATCACCCATCACTGTCTGCATAGGACAACCAAAAAGGTGACATAGGGGACACGTCTGGCAAGCACCGAATGATCGGCCACGCTCTGTAGCCATCTACTCTGACGGGACACGGCATGTAGCTTGACACGTCACATGAGGTAAGCTCCACTATTGCTGCCATCAATTAATGCTCTGACAAGTGATCATGCCCCAAGACTGACAGGCTCTAAGCATCTATAAAAGGGTAAGAGGGACCCCCGACCAGGTAACTCCAAGAACTGAGAACTCACTACACTCTTAACGCTCATTCTTGCCCAGAGAGAGCACGACTCTAAGCCTCTCTCTTCTTCCCTCTTTCGAGCTTCCTCAAGCTCACGGCTGTTGCCCAGAGCACTGACTTGAGCGTCGGAGGGTCCTCACCGGAATCTTCAGCCCCCGGGACTTGTTGCAGACCCAGGTGCAAGGAGCTCGCCGGAGGATTCCGGGCTCGCTGGAGGAGGCGACTGGAACTGAGAACTCACTACACTCTTAACGCTCATTCTTTTCCACAGAGAGCACGGTTCTAAGCCCCTCTCTCCTTTCCTCTTTCGAGCTTCCTCAAGCTCACGACTATTGCCCAGAGCACTGACTTGCGCATCGGAGGGTCCCCACTGAAGCATCCGATCTTCGGAGACTTTTCTTGCAGGAGTCTGGCGAGGAGGATCTCCGTTTTTCTGGCGTTCAAGGAACCCCGATCTCTCTGAAGGAGGCGACTGAACGCTCGCCGATGTTCGAGGACGGTGATTTGACATCAACAGTATATGCTTTTACCCATATGTTCTGGTCCACCCTGATCAACAATGAAACCTTCCATCTCCATCTGAGCAATAGAAGTTAGCCTGTGAGGCCTTTTCTCTATAAATATTTCTAATAGTTCATAGACAAATTGTGCCTAAGAGTAGGTCACCATGTCCAGATGTTAGGTGCCTAAACTCTTTATTTTGATTCAAGTCTCACTTGCTCTTGCTTATCTTTTGACAAGTTCTCAATCTCTTTTTCCATCATCTAGCACGTTTTGGGCATTATATCGTATGCAGCGCGTACTTGCTCCGAGTCTTCTGTCAATTTTTCTTGCATGGCCTTAACATTTTTGTCAGCATTGCCCAACGATCTGGTCAATTTTTATTGCATCTCTAATCCTTCTGTCCAATGTGAAACATTGCATTTCAATGTGCACTCTTCAAGGCTGATTTTTTTGGGTCAAAGGACAACAGAGGCTGCTTGCACTTTTGCAAGTCTGTAGTTTATAAATTGCCACATATTTCTGTTTCATTATCAAAACAAGACCGAATTTGTACTCTCTTATTGTCATGCCCCAGACCCAAAAATTTGAGCTAGGGTGACAACCCGCCGCATGCTGGGCATGCAGGCATCTTGAACTTATCACATAAATCAATATAAAGCAAATTCCATATCCATGATTTGTTACAAACCAGAATTATCAGTCTTGGGCTATCTGCCCTACAAATAAATCTGAACTAAATCAAAATAATAAAACTAAGTCTTCTTAATAGAAACTCCTTCTATTTCAATTATCCATCTTCATTCCTGAGGCTCTGAAAAACATTATGAGAATTTTATGAGCTCACACTCAATAAGTAAGCCTAATATAATTTCAAAATTTCATTTATCAGGCTATCATTAGGTTCATGTCATCAGATCAATTAGCTTAATTCAATAACAATTATATTGTTTATACTGTCATTATTTTTTTCATGTGTCCCACGGCCCTACAATACACATCATGTGTAGCCCTCTTAAACCCCCTAAGAGGAAGGGTCCTGGTACCAGTGTCTGTCATCTGTCATCTGTCATGTGATAATCTTTCATGTGAATCTGTCATGTGATAATGTGTAGCCCTCTTAAACATCCCCTAAGAGAAAGGGTCCTGGTACCAGTGTCTGTCATCTGTCATCTGTCATCTGATAATCTGTCATGTGAGAACCGCGGTGACACATAAAGTTTTACTGTCATTATCATGATTACATATTATCATAGTAATAACATGATTTTGCCAAATTAGCATAATTATATTTAACTGTAATTTCACAGTTCACAAATTAAATAATTAAAAAATTATAATACTTGACTTACTTACCACAGTACACGAATTTCACTTGATAACCCAGCTAATTGGACTCCTGGGAACCTACAGAATCATTTTTCATTATTAAATTTCTAAAATCTGAATTATAAAATAATTCTTAAACTCTACCCAAACCACTTCACGGGCCCAACTTTGGGCTTGAATATCTCTCAATGTATACACCCAAATAGGGAAATAAAATTATTCCCAGAAACTAGAATAATCCTGATTCGGGCCATATATTTATTTTGTCATTCTCGGCCCGATACAGGGCCCAAAACGCTGCTCAAACTGGGCTCAGAGGCGGCCCAACAAGGCCCAAACTCAACGGCCCAATCGGCCCATTAATTTTTATCACCCAGCTCCTCTGTTTCAAAAGAAACAGAGGAGCTGAGATCGCGCCGGCGGCCAGGGCCGCCGCCGGCCAAATTGAAGGCGGTCCGGCCGCCGTTGGCCGGACCGTGGCCGGCGCCGCCGCGGCCAGCCTCCCCCCTCTCTCTCACAATTTGCTTTAACCATCTTCTCTCTTCTCATCGCGGCGGCTCGAACTCACGCCGGCGACCTTGCCGGCCAATCCGGGGCGTCCGGCCTCCGGTGGCCGGGCCAGAGCCGGCCACCGCCGTGGCCGGCCTCCCTCTCCTCCTTTCCCTTTAATTTCCTCTTTTCTCTCTTTATCATCCGCGGCTTACGGATTACGCCGGCGGCACGGCCGGCCACCATGGCCGGCCGGACCTCCACCGGACGCACGCCCGGCGCCGGTGGAGGTCTCCGACCAAGGCCCAGGCCCGGCGAGGCGGCGAGCACACCGCCGGGCCCGAACCAAGATCGGACCGCGGTCTTTCACCCTTCTTTCTCCTCCTCCGCCCTCTTCTCTCTCTCTGTTCTCCGGCACCCCACCGGACGCCGCCCCCGGTGCCGGTGGGGTCGTCGGCCGGGGCTCAGGCCCGGCGAGGCGGCGGGCACGCCGCCGGGCCTGAACCAATGTCACGGAGAAGGGAAGGGAGAGCTGGGTTCTGTAACCCGGCTCCTCCTCCTCTTCGTTTCTTTTTTTTTTTTTTTTAACTTTCTCTCTCTCAATCCTCTCTCTCTCATGCATGGACAGGGACTTACCAGAGACAGCACGCTGGGGAAGAAGTCCGCAGGAGATGATGAGAAGGGGGCGTCCACGTATGGTGGGAAGGAGGGTTCTACACCATCTTTTATAGGCATTGCAGAGTCCCCAAATCAAGGGACTCTGTAATTAGATATACTTGAAATTTAAATATCTAATCATCTGATCTCGTGATAACTCTCACGAGCAATTAAGATATACCTGGAATTCAAATATCTGGAGTCTATCATCTGATCTCGTGATAACTCTCACGAGCAATTAAGATATACCTGGAATTCAATATCTGGAGTCTATCATCTGACCTCGTGATAACTCTCACGAGCAGTTGAGAAATCTAGGGGATTACATTCTCCCCTCCTTATAAAAATTTCGGCCTCGAAATTGATAACTTTTATTAGAGAAAATTAAAGGTCCAAATTTCTGTCCCAAGGACTAACAATCAACTAAAGTTAACAGTTTTCAATCATTAACTATTTTAAGATACAAATAGTCGTGGATACTTTTCTTTCATTTCTTCTTCCAGTTCCCAAGTAGCCTCCCTTTCAGAATGATTATTCCATTGCACCTTGACATAGGGAATGGTACGCCGTCTTAGAACTTGATCTTTGCGGTCTACGATACGCAAAGGATGCTCCTCATATGATAAATCTTTCTTCAACTGTATAGGCTCATATGCTATGACATGGCTGGGGTCAGAGATATACTTCCTCAGCATAGATACATGAAAAACATTGTGTACCCCAGATAGAATCGGAGGCAGTGCCAGGCTGTAAGCAACCTCTCCAACTCTGCTCAAGATCTCAAAAGGTCCAATATAACGTGGACTCAGCTTTCCTTTAATCCCAAATCTCATCACATCTTTGGTTGGTGATACCCTTAAGAAGACATGATCCCCAACCTGGAATTCCAATTCCCTTCTTCTGACATCAGCATAGCTCTTTTGCCTGCTCTGAGCTGTACGAAGACGCTCCCTGATCAAATGCACCTTATCTACTGTTTGCTGAATCAGCTCAGGGCCTAGCAACTTCCTTTCCCCCACGTCATCCCAACATATAGGAGATCTGCACCTCCTACCATACAGAGCTTCAAATGGAGCCATCTGGATGCTGGCTTGGTAACTATTATTATATGCAAACTCCACCAAAGGTAAGTGGTTATCCCAAGCTCCACCCAAGTCCATCACACAGGCTCGCAACATGTCCTCCAGAATCTGTATGGTCCTCTCTGATTGTCCATCTGACTGGGGATGATAGGCTGTACTGAAGTTTAGTTTGGTTCCCATGGCCTTATGAAGGCTCTTCCAAACTGGGACACAAACCTGGTATCTCTATCTGATACAATAGATACCGGAACACCATGGAGTCTCACGATCTGTTCAATATACAAATTAGCCAATCTTTCACTAGAGACCCCAACTCTGAAAGGTAGGAAATGAGCTGATTTTGTTAGTCTGTCCACAATGACCCAAACTGCATCGTTGCTCTTAGGAGTTTTGGGCAGACCAGTCACAAAGTCCATTGTAATCTTTTCCCATTTCCACTGTGGAATCATCAGAGACTGAAGAGGTCCCGCAGGCCTTTGATGCTCGGCTTTCACTTGCTGACACACCAAGCACTTGGCCACATACTGAGCAATCTCCCTCTTCATGCCTTTCCACCAAAAATTTTCCTTTAAGTCTCTGTACATCTTAGTGCCACCTGGATGCACAGTATAGGGAGAGTAGTGAGCCTCTTTCAAAATTTCAGCCTTTAGCTCTTCACTGTTTGGCACACAAAGTCTTCCTTCAAATTTCAGGGATCCATCTCCATTATATAAAATTCATTCTGAACTCCTGATTGTACCACTTCTTTAATCCTTTGTAGATCTGGATCTTCCATCTGGGAGGACTTGATTCTGTCAACTAAGGTCGGCTGGAGTACAAGTGCTGCAATAAGTCCATCAGACTGCTGTACTCTCAGACCAACCTCCCACTTCTCCAGATCTCTCAATACGTGAGGCTGGGAGGTAATCATAGCAGCTAACTCAGAAGAGGATTTTCTGCTCAAGGCATCAGCTACTACATTGGCCTTCCCAGGATGATACTGTAGATTCAGGTCATAATCCTTCAATAGTTCCAACCACCTCCTCTGCCTTAAATTCAGCTCCTTCTGTGTGAAGATGTATTTTAAACTCTTATGATCTGTATACACATCACACGACACTCCATATAGATAATGCCGCCAAATCTTCAGAGCAAAAACCACAGCAGCCAATTCCAGGTCATGAGTAGGATAATTTTGCTCATAAGGTTTCAGTTGTCTGGAGGCATAAGCTATCACTCTTTCATTCTGCATCAAAACACATCCCAATCCTTTTCGAGAGGCATCAGTGTATATAGTAAAACCTTCAGATCCCGTTGGAAGAACAAGAATGGGAGCTGACACCAGGCGCTGCTTTAACTCCTGGAAACTTTCCTCACACTCCACTGTCCAGTCAAACTTCACTCGCTTTTGGGTTAAGCGAGTTAGGGGTAGAGCAATGCGAGAAAAATTCTCCACAAATTTTCGGTAATACCCGGCTAATCCCAAGAAGCTTCTGACTTCTGCCACATTGGTAGGTCGGCTCCAGTTAGTGATAGCTTCAATCTTTTTCGGGTCCACAGATACACCATCTTTAGAGATTATATGACCCAAGAAAGATACTTGATCCAACCAAAATTCACACTTCTTCAGCTTGGCATAAAGCTTCTTCTCTTGCAGAATCTGTAGCACAATTCTCAGGTGGTCCTCATGCTCCTTATGGCTCTTGGAATATATCAGAATATCATCAATGAAAACCACCACAAACTGATCCAGATATGGTTTAAAAATTCTGTTCATTAAGTCCATGAATGCTGCTGGGGCATTAGTTAACCCAAACGGCATCACCAAGAACTCATAGTGGCCATATCTGGTTCTAAATGCTGTCTTTGGTACATCCCCTTCTTTGACTTTAAGCTGATGGTACCCGGACCTAAGATCAATCTTTGAGAATATCCGGGCTCCTTGAAGTTGATCAAACAAGTCGTCAATCCTTGGCAGAGGATACTTATTTCGCACTGTTACTTTATTGATTCCCCGGTAATCAATGCAGAGTCGAAGACTGCCATCCTTCTTCTTAACAAATAGAACTGGAGCACCCCAAGGAGAAGCACTGGGTCTAATAAATCCTCGATCTAGGAGCTCTTGCAGTTGATCCTTCAGTTCTTTTAGCTCAGCCGGGGCCATACGGTAAGGGGCCTTTGATATAGGCCCAGTTCCAGGAACTAGATCAATAGAGAACTCGACTTCCCGATCAGGAGGTAAATTAGTCAAATCCTCAGGGAAGACATCTGGGAATTCTCGAGCTATGGGAATATCCTCCAACTTGGTCTCTTCTTGCTGAAGGTCCTTGACTACAGCAAGAAATCCTTGACCACCACTCATCAAATACTTTCCAGCCTGCATCGCTGATATGAACACTGAGGCTAGGTGTTTCTGACCACCAATAAAACTGAACTCAGGCTGAGCGGACTAAGCCTGCAGAATCTGGTGCTGCAAGTCCTGTATCGACTGCGCCATACCCGAGAGAACCTGAAGCATCTCGGTCTGGAGTTGCTGCTGATCAGTCCCAACTGAATTGGCAGGGGCAGCAGCTTGGCTTCTAGACCTCCGGTTGGCAGCATTACCAACCTGGGAACTCTCATCATTTTGTCGACTTCTAGTGCGACGTGCCATTCTTATTCCTGATAAATTAGTTGTAATTAATATCACTGTAAACATTATTGTTAGGCTTTCAAAGCATAATTTCTGAGATTCCTTTAAATTTATAATTTGTCTCTATGTCACTCTAGTGTTTTGCCTAAAGTGTCATCATGTATATGTCCCTAATGTCATAACCTCGCTCTGATACCACTAAAGCTGTCACGCCCCAGACCCAAAAATTTGAGCTAGGGTGACAACCCGCCGCATGCCAGGCATGCAAGGCGTCTTGAACTTATCACATAAATCAATATAAAGCAAATTCCATATCCATGATTTGTTACAAACCAGAATTATCAGTCTTGGGCTATCTGCCCTACAAAAAATCTGAACTAAATCAAATAATAAAACTAAGTCTTCTTAATAGAAACTCCTTCTATCTCAATTATCCATCTTCATTCCTGAGGCTCTGAAAAACATTATGAGAATTTTATGAGCTCACACTCAATAAGTAAGCCTAATATAATTTCAAAATTTCATTTATCAGGCTATCATTAGGTTCATGTCATCAGATCAATTAGCTTAATTCAATAACAATTACATTGTTTATACTGTCATTATTTTTCTTTATGTGTCCCACGGCCCTACAATACACATCATGTGTAGCCCTCTTAAATATCCCCTAAGAGGAAGGGTCCTGGTACCAGTGTCTGTCATCTGTCATGTGATAATCTGTCATGTGAATCTGTCATGTGATAATGTGTATCTGAGGAAGGGTCTGGTGTGTCTGTCATCTGTCATCTGTCATCCTGTCATGTGAGAACCGCGGTGACACATAAAGTTTTACTGTCATTATCATGATTACATATTATCATAGTAATAACATGATTTTGCCAAATTAACATAATTATATTTAACTGTAATTTCACAGTTCACAAATTAAATAATTAATAAAATTATAATACTTGACTTACTTACCACAGTACACGAATTTCACTTGATAACCCAGCTAATTGGACTCCTGGGAACCTACAGAATCATTTTTCATTATTAAATTTCTAAAATCTGAATTATAAAATAATTCTTAAACTCTACCCAAACACTTCACGGGCCCAACTTTGGGCTTGAATATCTCTCAATGTATACACCCAAATAGGGAAATAAAATTATTCCCAGAAACTAGAATCAATCCTGATTCGGGCCATATATTTATTTTATCTCGGCCCGATACAGGGCCCAAAACGCTGCTCAAACTGGGCTCAGAGACGGCCCAACAAGGCCCAAATCAACGGCCCACGGCCCATTAATTTTAAACCCAGCTCCTCTGTTTCAAAAGAAACAGAGGAGCTGAGATCGCGCCGGCGGCCAGGGCCGCCGCCGGCCAAATTGAAGGCGGTCCGGCCGCCGTTGGCCGGACCGTGGCCGGCCGCCGCCGCGGCCAGCCTCCCCCACCTCTCTCTCATCAATTTTTTAAATCTTTCTCTATCTCGCGGCTCTCACGCCGGCGCCTTCCGGCCAATCCGGGGCGGTCCGGCCTCCGGTGGCCGGACCAGAGCCGGCCACCGCCGTGGCCTCCCCTCTCCTCCTTTCCCTTAATTTCCTCTTTCTCTCTTTATCATCCGCGGCTTAAGGATTACGCCGGCGGCACGGCCGGCCACCATGGCCGGCCGGACCTCCACCGGACGCACGCCCGGCGCCGGTGGAGGTCTCCGACCAAGGCCCAGGCCCGGCGAGGCGGCGAGCACACCGCCGGGCCCGAACCAAGGATCGGACCGGCGGTTTTCACAGGCTTCTTTCTCCCTCCTCCGCCCTCTCTCTCTCTCATGTTCTCCGGCACCCCACCGGACGCCGCCCCCGGTGCCGGTGGGGTTGTCGGCCGGGGCTCAGGCCCGGCGAGGCGGCGGGCACGCCGCCGGGCCTGAACCAATGTCACGGAGAAGGGAAGGGGAGAGAGCTGGGTTCTGTAACCCGGCTCCTCCCTCCTCTTTTCTTTTTTTTTTTTTTAACTTTCTCTCTCAATCCTTCTCTCTCTCATGCATGGACAGGGACTTACCAGAGACAGGCACGCTGGGGAAGAAGTCCGCACGAGGAGATGATGAGAAGGGGGCGTCCACGTATGGTGGGAAGGAGGGTTCTACACCATCTTTTATAGGCATTGCAGAGTCCNGGGGGCACCCACGTATGGTGGGAAGGAGGGTTCTACACCATCTTTTATAGGCATTGCAGAGTCCCCAAATCAAGGGACTCTGTAATTAGATATACTTGAAATTTAAATATCTAGATCATATCATCTGATCACGTGATAACTCTCACGAGCAATTAAGATATACTGGAGGGATGATAACTCTCACGAGCAATTAAGATATACCTGGAATTCAATATCTGGAGTCTATCATCTGACCTCGTGATAACTCTCACGAGCAGTTGAGAAATCTAGGGGATTACATTCTCCCCTCCTTATAAAAATTTCGGCCTCGAAATTGATAACTTTTATTAGAGAAAATTAAAGGTCCAAATTTCTGTCCCAAGGACTAACAATCAACTAAAGTTAACAGTTTTCAATCATTAACTATTTTAAGATACAAATAGTCGTGGATACTTTTCTTTCATTTCTTCTTCCAGTTCCCAAGTAGCCTCCCTTTCAGAATGATTATTCCATTGCACCTTGACATAGGGAATGGTACGCCGTCTTAGAACTTGATCTTTGCGGTCTACGATACGCAAAGGATGCTCCTCATATGATAAATCTTTCTTCAACTGTATAGGCTCATATGCTATGACATGGCTGGGGTCAGAGATATACTTCCTCAGCATAGATACATGAAAAACATTGTGTACCCCAGATAGAATCGGAGGCAGTGCCAGGCTGTAAGCAACCTCTCCAACTCTGCTCAAGATCTCAAAAGGTCCAATATAACGTGGACTCAGCTTTCCTTTAATCCCAAATCTCATCACATCTTTGGTTGGTGATACCCTTAAGAAGACATGATCCCCAACCTGGAATTCCAATTCCCTTCTTCTGACATCAGCATAGCTCTTTTGCCTGCTCTGAGCTGTACGAAGACGCTCCCTGATCAAATGCACCTTATCTACTGTTTGCTGAATCAGCTCAGGGCCTAGCAACTTCCTTTCCCCCACGTCATCCCAACATATAGGAGATCTGCACCTCCTACCATACAGAGCTTCAAATGGAGCCATCTGGATGCTGGCTTGGTAACTATTATTATATGCAAACTCCACCAAAGGTAAGTGGTTATCCCAAGCTCCACCCAAGTCCATCACACAGGCTCGCAACATGTCCTCCAGAATCTGTATGGTCCTCTCTGATTGTCCATCTGACTGGGGATGATAGGCTGTACTGAAGTTTAGTTTGGTTCCCATGGCCTTATGAAGGCTCTTCCAAAACTGGGACACAAACCTGGTATCTCTATCTGATACAATAGATACCGGAACACCATGGAGTCTCACGATCTGTTCAATATACAAATTAGCCAATCTTTCACTAGAGACCCCAACTCTGAAAGGTAGGAAATGAGCTGATTTTGTTAGTCTGTCCACAATGACCCAAACTGCATCGTTGCTCTTAGGAGTTTTGGGCAGACCAGTCACAAAGTCCATTGTAATCTTTTCCCATTTCCACTGTGGAATCATCAGAGACTGAAGAGGTCCTGCAGGCCTTTGATGCTCGGCTTTCACTTGCTGACACACCAAGCACTTGGCCACATACTGAGCAATCTCCCTCTTCATGCCTTTCCACCAAAAATTTTCCTTTAAGTCTCTGTACATCTTAGTGCCACCTGGATGCACAGTATAGGGAGAGTAGTGAGCCTCTTTCAAAATTTCAGCCTTTAGCTCTTCACTGTTTGGCACACAAAGTCTTCCTTCAAATTTCAGGGATCCATCTCCATTATATAAAATTCATTCTGAACTCCTGATTGTACCACTTCTTTAATCCTTTGTAGATCTGGATCTTCCATCTGGGAGGACTTGATTCTGTCAACTAAGGTCGGCTGGAGTACAAGTGCTGCAATAAGTCCATCAGACTGCTGTACTCTCAGACCAACCTCCCACTTCTCCAGATCTCTCAATACGTGAGGCTGGGAGGTAATCATAGCAGCTAACTCAGAAGAGGATTTCTGCTCAAGGCATCAGCTACTACATTGGCCTTCCCAGGATGATACTGTAGATTCAGGTCATAATCCTTCAATAGTTCCAACCACCTCCTCTGCCTTAAATTCAGCTCCTTCTGTGTGAAAATGTATTTTAAACTCTTATGATCTGTATACACATCACACGACACTCCATATAGATAATGCCGCCAAATCTTCAGAGCAAAAACCACAGCAGCCAATTCCAGGTCATGAGTAGGATAATTTGCTCATAAGGTTTCAGTTGTCTGGAGGCATAAGCTATCACTCTTTCATTCTGCATCAAAACACATCCCAATCCTTTTCGAGAGGCATCAGTGTATATAGTAAACCTTCAGATCCCGTTGGAAGAACAAGAATGGGAGCTGACACCAGGCGCTGCTTTAACTCCTGGAAACTTTCCTCACACTCCACTGTCCAGTCAAACTTCACTCGCTTTTGGGTTAAGCGAGTTAGGGGTAGAGCAATGCGAGAAAAATTCTCCACAAATTTTCGGTAATACCCGGCTAATCCCAAGAAGCTTCTGACTTCTGCCACATTGGTAGGTCGGCTCCAGTTAGTGATAGCTTCAATCTTTTTCGGGTCCACAGATACACCATCTTTAGAGATTATATGACCCAAGAAAGATACTTGATCCAACCAAAATTCACACTTCTTCAGCTTGGCATAAAGCTTCTTCTCTTGCAGAATCTGTAGCACAATTCTCAGGTGGTCCTCATGCTCCTTATGGCTCTTGGAATATATCAGAATATCATCAATGAAAACCACCACAAACTGATCCAGATATGGTTTAAAAATTCTGTTCATTAAGTCCATGAATGCTGCTGGGGCATTAGTTAACCCAAACGGCATCACCAAGAACTCATAGTGGCCATATCTGGTTCTAAATGCTGTCTTTGGTACATCCCCTTCTTTGACTTTAAGCTGATGGTACCCGGACCTAAGATCAATCTTTGAGAATATCCGGGCTCCTTGAAGTTGATCAAACAAGTCGTCAATCCTTGGCAGAGGATACTTATTTCGCACTGTTACTTTATTGATTCCCCGGTAATCAATGCAGAGTCGAAGACTGCCATCCTTCTTCTTAACAAATAGACTGGAGCACCCCAAGGAGAAGCACTGGGTCTAATAAATCCTCGATCTAGGAGCTCTTGCAGTTGATCCTTCAGTTCTTTTAGCTCAGCCGGGGCCATACGGTAAGGGGCCTTTGATATAGGCCCAGTTCCAGGAACTAGATCAATAGAGAACTCGACTTCCCGATCAGGAGGTAAATTAGTCAAATCCTCAGGGAAGACATCTGGAAATTCTCGAGCTATGGGAATATCCTCCAACTTGGTCTCTTCTTGCTGAAGGTCCTTGACTACAGCAAGAAATCCTTGACCACCACTCATCAAATACTTTCCAGCCTGCATCGCTGATATGAACACTGAGGCTAGGTGTTTATGACCACCAATAAAACTGAACTCAGGCTGAGCGGACTAAGCCTGCAGAATCTGGTGCTGCAAGTCCCGCATCGACTGCGCCATACCCGAGAGAACCTGAAGCATCTCGGTCTGGAGTTGCTGCTGATCAGTCCCAACTGCATTGGCAGGGGCAGCAGCTCCAGTGGCTTCTAGACCTCCCGGTTGGCAAGCATTACCAACCTGGGAACTCTCATCATTTTGTCGACTTCTAGTGCGACGTGCCATTCTTATTCCTGATAAATTAGTTGTAATTAATATCACTGTAAACATTAATGTTAGGCTTTCAAAGCATAATTTCTGAGATTCCTTTAAATTTATAATTTGTCTCTATGTCACTCTAGTGTTTTGCCTAAAGTGTCATCATGTATATGTCCCTAATGCTCTGATAACTATGTCACATGCTGTGCAAGACCTGCTACGCAACGCAAAGCAATCCTTTCCATCACATAAATCAATATAAAGCAAATTCATATCCATGATTTGTTACAAACCAGAATTATCAGTCTTGGGCTATCTGCCCTACAAATAAATCTGAACTAAATCAAAATAATAAAACTAAGTCTTCTTAATAGAAACTCCTTCTATCTCAATTATCCATCTTCATTCCTGAGGCTCTGAAAAACATTATGAGAATTTTATGAGCTCACACTCAATAAGTAAGCCTAATATAATTTCAAAATTTCATTTATCAGGCTATCATTAGGTTCATGTCATCAGATCAATTAGCTTGAAACTTAATTCAATAACAATTACATTGTTTATACTGTCATTATTTTTCTTTATGTGTCCCACGGCCCTACAATACACATCATGTGTAGCCCTCTTAAACATCCCCTAAGAGGAAGGGTCCTGGTACCAGTGTCTGTCATCTGTCATGTGATAATCTGTCATGTGAATATGTGATAATGTGTAGCCCTCTTAAACATCCCCTAAGTCATGTGTCATCTGTCATCTGTCATGTGATAATCTGTCATGTGATAATGTGATAATCTGTCATGTGAGAACCGCGGTGACACATAAAGTTTTACTGTCATTATCATGATTACATATTATCATAGTAATAACATGATTTTGCCAAATTAACATAATTATATTTAACTGTAATTTCACAGTTCATAAATTAAATAATTAATAAAATTATAATACTTGACTTACTTACCACAGTACACGAATTTCACTTGATAACCCAGCTAATTGGACTCCTGGGAACCTACAGAATCATTTTTCATTATTAAATTTCTAAAATCTGAATTATAAAATAATTCTTAAACTCTACCCAAACCACTTCACGGGCCCAACTTTGGGCTTGAATATCTCTCAATGTATACACCCAAATAGGGAAATAAAATTATTCCCAGAAACTAGAATAAATCCTGATTCGGGCCATATATTTATTTTGTCATTCTCGGCCCGATACAAGGGCCCAAAACGCTGCTCAAACTGGGCTCAGAGACGGCCCAACAAGGCCCAAACTCAACGGCCCAATCGGCCCATTAATTAACCCAGCTCCTCTGTTTCAAAAGAAACAGAGGAGCAGATGCGCCGGCGGCCAGGGCCGCCGCCGGCCAAATTGGAGGCGGTCCGGCCGCCGTTGGCCGGACCGTGGCCGGCCGCCGCCGCGGCCAGCCTCCCCACCCTCTCTCTCTCTCAATTTCAATTTAAAGCTTTCTTTCTTATTTTTCTTCCGCGTGTCTTCCACGGTGCCGGCGCCAATTCCGGCCAAATTGGCGTCGGTCCGGCCGCCATTGGCCGGACCAAAGCCGGCCATTGCCGCAGCCGACCTTCCCTTCCTCTCTCTCTCTAATTTCTCTCTTATCCTCTCTCTCTCTCACTGTTTCCGTGGCTAAGGATCACGCCGGCGGCACGGCCGGCCACCATGGCCGGCCGGACCTCCACCGGACGCACGCCCGGCGCCGGTGGAGGTCTCCGACCAAGGCCCAGGCCCGGCGAGGCGGCGAGCACACCGCCGGGCCCGAACCAAGGATCGGACCGCGGTTTCTTCACAGATCTTCTTTCTCCCTCCTCCGCCCACTTCTCTCTCTCATTATTCTCCGGCACCCCACCGGACGCCGCCCCCGGTGCCGGTGGGGTTGTCGGCCGGGGCTCAGGCCCGGCGAGGCGGCGGGCACGCCGCCGGGCCTGAACCAAGGTCACGGAGAAGAGAAGGGGAGAGCTGGGTTCTGTAACCCGGCTCCTCCCTCTTCTTCGTTTTCTTTTTTTTTTTTTAACTTTCTCTCTCTCTCAATTCTTCTCTCTCTCATGCATGGTTAGAGGACTTACCAGAGACAGCACGCTGGGGAAGAAGTCCGCACGAGGAGATGATGAGAAGGGGGCACCCACGTATGGTGGGAAGGAGGGTTCTACACCATCTTTTATAGGCATTGCAGAGTCCCCAAATCAAGGGACTCTGTAATTAGATATACTTGAAATTTAAATATCTAGAGTCTATCATATCATGATCACTTGATAACTCTCACGAGCCATTAAGATATACCTGGAATTCAATTATCTAGAGTCTATCATCATGATCACGTGATAACCCTTACGAGCAATTAGGATATACCTGGAATTCAAATATCTGGAGTCTATCATCTGACCTCGTGATAACTCTCACGAGCAGTTGAGAAATCTAGGGGATTACAGATGGAGTGGAGATCCTCATGAACTTTGCTTTTGTATAAGCGTTGTGTCCTGCTGAAGGGATTATCCTCAGCCGCTCTGCAGCTTAACAAGTGGAAGGAGTAGTTCATGAAGTGGATGCATCGGCTTTCAGGGAGTGCTTCTCTCTTGCATGGAGAAATCCTTATGTTCTTCGACTGGCCTTTTCGGCAGGAATCGGCGGCCTGCTTTTTGGATATGATACTGGTACGATATATATACAGCTAGCGTATGCTTTATTTCTTCCTCTCAATTTATTTTTCTATTTCTTATGATGAAAGCTTAGAAACCCTTTATTTATTTTTGATAAAGAAAACAGATGCAACATAGAGTCATAGACAGCGAAGTGTGCGTAAATAACATATTCTTAGGTGGTGTGAATAAAATATATCTCCCTGAAGGTCATAGTTTATTAGGATGCATTCCCCCTTTCTAACATAATGTTCAACATTTTTTTTTCCCCTTATTTTCCCCCATATGGGCCATTTCTGTATCCATGAAACTGAAACTAAGATGTGTGCTCTTTATCCTTAAAGTGGACAATTCAACAATTCTTTTAAATAAAAGGCCTTGCACTTTGGATGACAGAAAGGAGTTTATGCAACAGTAGTTAAAAGCGATTCTTTTAAATAACATTGCTGTCAGGGATTATGAAATGTCTATTCGGGAGAATTTGATCTATTTTCTTTTTTGTTCTTTTGCTTTTTCTTATCTTGATTCTTATCAAGTTAATGATGGAATGCAAAATTTTCTCAAAAAATAAAAAATGGAATGTAAAATTGAGACCAACATATATGCTCTGTTCTTATTTTCTGATGGGCATATGCTTTCTTTCCCTGCAGTTTGTGCCTGATCTTGCCTCGGGACTATCAGAAAATATAATCCAACAGGAAGACTCGAACTAATCAACTCATATAGGATTCTACATCTATTTAAGTTACAGGAATATATATTTAAATGAAAATAATTCAGATCCAAATATTTGATATATGATTTGTCGGTTAAGGCTTAGCTTAGCCTTCATGTAATCATTACTTAACCGGCTTCCATCTGCACGCTGGTCAAACCGAACACAATGCAAAATAGCCTTGTTGATGCCGAGTCACTTTCTTCAAACACTGGAGAAACAGACGTCCTCCTCGCCGGATTCCTGCAAGAAAAGTCTTCGGAGACTGGATGCTCCGGTGGGGACCCTCCGACGCTCAAGTTAGTCACTCGGAAACAGACGAGAACTGACTAGCGGAAGGAAGCTAGAAAGTTAGGGTTTAACTAGTGGGAAGAAACTAGAAAACCTCAGTTCTTGGATCCCCACTTACAGTGAGAGTGTGCGCTTTTATACCTGTTCGAAAACCCACCTTTCCGTTCCAGAAGATAGCTGATTTCGAGGTACCTCGTCCTATAATGGACAAAAAGGGTGAGGCTGACAATGACGGGTCGTACTGTCACCGTGAGTATTGGAGGTGTCTTGCATTATCTATCAGTACGGCTTCACAGGTGTCCGACGGCTGTAGCTGTACCTGGTGCATGCCATTGCCGGATATGACTGCGCACAGTTATGGGCAGGTGATGAATCGTACGCTGTAACGGGGTATGGTCATGCACAATCACGTATGTGCGATGGACCATACGCCGTTATGAGGCATGGCCACATGCTGCTATGGATGGGCGACGGACCACGTGGGCATGCCAAGTGGCCCGAGGCTATAGGTTGCAGGGCTCAAGGGCCAGACCACGTACCGGGCACTGTTCAAGCAGTCCAAGGTCGAGAGCAAAACTCGAGGCCGAGTGCTTTTCATGCAGTCCGAGGACGTGGGGGTCTCGGGGGTTGAGATACTGTTCATGAAGTCCGGGACCGGAGGAGGTCTCGGAGGTTGAGGCTCGAGGCTGAGAGCGAAACTCGAGGCCGAGTGCTGTTCATGAAGTCCGGGACTGAAGGGGGTCTCGGGGGTTAAGATACTGTTCATGAAGTCTGGGACTGAAGGGGGTCTCGGAGGTTGAGATACTGTTCATGAAGTCTGGGACCATAGGGGGTCTCGGGGGTTGAGGCTCGAGGCCGAGAGCGAAACTCGAGGCCGAGTGCTGTTCGTGAAGTCCGGAACCGGAGGAGGTCTCAGAGGTTGAGATACTGTTCATGAAGTCCGGGACCGAAGGGGGTCTCGGAGGTTGAGATACTGTTCATGAAGTCCGGGACCGGAGGGGGTCTCGGAGGTTGAGACACTGTTCATGAAGTCCAGGACCGAAGGGGGTCTCGGAGGTTAAGATACTGTTCATGAAGTCCGATACCGAGGAGGGCCTCAGGAGGCCGAGAGGGCCTCCATCAGTCGCCGTTACCGTTTATTCTGACGGCGTTGGATCAGCCATATCAGATGCCCCCTCACCCCTGAGACGAATCGGGCCCACTCCAGCAAGGCGAAAGGGGTATCACCTCCCATGTGGTTGATCCCCATCCTTTGCGAACTGCCCGCGGACACGTGTCCTCGGATGCTGCGATGACTTTATGCAGGCGACATAGGGGATGTGAAAGGGCGGCCACTACCGTCCACCCTATCTGCGGCGATCGTCCTCGAGGCAAGGTTGATCCTTCAAAGTCTGTGAGGAAAGTCGTACCATCATTGCCCATCATAACGATGACGTCAGCGGCGTCCCATCATTGGCTGAAGGCAGATCGTATCACGGGTCGAGCGATCACCGAGGCAGCCCAGCCTATGGTGGGGGTCAACGTGGCTGACGAGACAAGGTGGGACAATTTGAAACTGAATAAAACTCGGGTGGGGGTTGAATCTGGCTACACTGCTCCTGCCATCGTTGTCTTCTTCCTCTGATCCTCTGCCTCCTGGCCTTCCCTGCAACCTGAGAGCCTGCGCACGCCATTTTCTTCCTCAGGTCAGCTCTTCGTCTCTTCTAGACCTCTCTGTTCCTTTTTCTAGCAATGAGCTCCCAATCCTGGACCTCGGAGATTGATCTAGAGGATCGTTCTTCTTCCGAGAGGCCTCGAGCTTCTAGGGGCCAATTGCATGCCGCTTTGCCAGTGGTACACTCGGCTTCGTGCCTAGCTGGCCTAAGGCTTTTGGTGCCGAGCTGGCCTCGGGCTTCAGGTGCCAACCGGGGTCGGGCTTGCTGTAGAGAGCCGATGGTACATCGCTCTGTCAGTGGTACACTGGGCTTTGTGCCTGGCTGGCCCAGGGCTTTTTGTGCCAAGCTAGCCTCGGGCTTCAGGTGCCGACCGGGGTCGGGCTTGCTATAGAGAGCCGATGGTACATCGCTCTGCCAGTGGTACACTGGGCTTTGTGCCTGGCTGGCCCAAGGCTTTTTGCCTGGCTGACCCAGGGCTTTAGGTGTCGAGCTAGCCTCGAGCTTTAGTTGTCGACCGGGGTTGGGCTTGTTGTTGAGAGCCGATGGTACATCGCTCTGCTAGTGGTACACTGGGCTTTTTACCTGGCTGGCCCAGGGCTTTAGGTGTCGAGCTGGCCTCGGGCTTTAGTTGCCGACCGGGGTCGGGCTTGTTGTTGAGAGCCGATGGTACATCGCTCTGCCAGTGGTACACTAGGCTTTTTTTCCTGGCTGGCCCAGGGCTTTAGGTGCCGAGCTGGCCTTGGGCTTTAGTTGCCGACCGGGGTCGGGCTTGTTGTTGAGAGGCGATGGTACATCGCTCTACCAATGGTACACAGGGCTTTGTGCCTAGCTGGCCCAGGGCTTTTTGCCTGGCTGGCCCAGGGCTTTAGGTGCCGAGCTGGCCTCAGGCTTTAGTTGCCGACCGGGGTCGGGCTTGTTGTTAAGAGCCGATGGTACATCGCTCTGCCAGTGGTACACTGGGCTTTGTGCCTGGCTGGCCCAGGGCTTTTTGCCTGGCTGGCCCAGGGCTTTAGGTGCCGAGCTGGTCTTGGGCTTTAGTTACTGACCGGGGTTAGGCTTGTTGTTGAGAGCCGATGGTACATCGCTCTGCCTGTGGTACATGGGCTTTGTGCCTGGCTGGCCCAGGGCTTTTTGCTTGGCTAGCCCAGGGCTTTAGGTGTCGAGCTGGCCTTGGGCTTTAGTTGCCAACCGAGGTCGGGTTTATTGTTGAGAGTCGATGGTACATCGCTCTGCCAGTGATACACTGGGCTTTTTGCCTGGCTGGCCCAGGGCTTTAGGTGCCGAGCTGGCCTCGGGCTTTAGTTGCCGATCGGGATCGGGCTTGTTGTTGAGAGCCGATGGTACATCGCTCTGCCAGTGGTACACTGGGCTTTTTGCTTGGCTAGCCCAGGGCTTTAGGTGCTGAGCTGGCCTCGGGCTTTAGTTGCCGACCGGGGTCGGGCTTGTTGTTGAGAGCCGATGGTACATCGCTCTGCCAGTGGTACACTGGGCTTTTTGCCTGGCTGGCCCAGGGCTTTAGGTGCCGTGCTGGCCTCGGGCTTTAGTTGCCGATCGGGGTCGGGCTTGTTGTTGAGAGCCGATGGTACATCGCTTCTGCCAGTGGTACACTGGGCTTTGTGCCTGGCTGGCCCATGGCTTTTTGTTGAAAAACTGAGATACTAAAACGTTTATTAATATGGAATGAGGGGCGAAAACCCAAAAGAATACAGGCATGGTATTTAATGTAAGAAGGAAATGCACTACTGATAATACCGACGAAGGTTGTCAGCGTTCCACGTTCGGGGGAGCGGCCTCCCATCCAGCTCTTCAATCTTGTATGCTCCGTGACGGAGTGCTTCGGTGATCCGGTAGGGCCCCTCCCAGTCCCAAGCTAGCTTGCCTCCTTCCGTCAGTTTCGAGACTTCGGCTCATCGAAGGATCAGGTCTCCCGGCAGGAAAGTCTTGGGGCACGCGGGCGTTGTAATACTTGGCAGCTCATTATCGGTAGACCGCCATCCGGAGCCGCGCTCGGTCTCGCACCTCCTCCACCAGGTCGAGGTTGGCTCGCAGCCGGTCCGGGTTGTCTTCTCACTATATGACTCCACCCGAGGACTCAGGGAGCCTATCTCCACCAGAATGACAGCCTTGGACCCAAAGACCAAGCTGAATGGGGTCTCTCCGATGGGGGCTCGTGGCGTTGTATGGTAGGCCCATAGCACATTGTGGAGCTCCTCCACCCACGTCCCTTGCAATCATTCAGTCGGATTCTCTGTCCTTGGAGAATGATGCGATTGGTTACCTCGGCCGCTCCGTTGGTCTGAGGGTGTCCGATGGAAGTGAATCTCTGATGGATGCCCAGTTCGGTGCAGAATCCTCGGAAGGGTGCATTGTCGAACTGCTGGCCGTTGTCGGTGACCAGAGTGTGTGGTAGTCCGAACCGGCATATGATAGACTTCCAAAAGAAGGATCTCACCTTGCTATCAGTGATCTTAGCAAGGGCTTCGGCTTCAATCCACTTGGTGAAGTGATCGATGGCCACCAGGAGGAACTTGCGTTGTCCGGAGGCTGGAGGGAATGTCCCAAGATGTCCATACCCCACTGGGCAAAGGGCCAAGGCGCCACCAAGGGGGTTAGCTGAGACGCCGGCTGTCGCTGAATATTGGCGTGATGCTGGCAGCTATCACACTTCTTAACAAGCTCGGCCGCGTCTTCCCTCATGGTCAGCCAGTAGTAACCCTGCCGTAGGGCCTTGTAAGCTAGGGCTCTGCCCCCCAGATAACTCCCGCAGATGCCCTCATGGATTTCCCGCAACATGTAGTCTGCTTTGGCTAGTCCAATGCACTTGAGGACCGAGTAAGAAAATGATCTTCGATAAAGCTTCCCGTCCATCATTAGGAACTTCGGGGCCAGCCGCCTGAGTAGTCTGGCCTCAGCAGGGTCTTCGGAGAGAGTGTCGTCGGTCAAATATCGGACATAGGCGTCCATTCAGGAGGGCCCTTGCTCGACCGATAGTGCTTCATCCGCAGCTTCAATGCTTGGGGTCTGCAGGTGCTCCACATACGTCCTTCCCAGGGTCCCGTCGGCTGAGGTGGCCAAACGGGACAGCGCATCAGCCCTAGCATTCTTCACCCGGGGGATATAGCTGACGCGGAAGTAAAAGAACCGAGAGGCTTGGGATTGCACCTTGCTCAGGTAACGGGACATGGTCGGGTCTCTGGCTTCGTATTCCTCAGCAACCTGCCCGGAGACAAGATGGGAGTCCATGAAGGCCCTCAGACGATCCGCACTAAGCTCCCCGGCCAGCTTCATCCCCGCCAATAGGGCTTCATATTCTGCCTGATTATTAGTGGCTGGAAACAAAAACCGAAAGGCATACTCCATCACCTCCCCCCTCGGGACTCGCGAGGATGAGCCTGGCTCCGCTTCCCTGAGAATTTGCTGCTCCATCCACATGCAAGATCATTCTTCCTTTCCTGCTTCCTCGGCCGAGGAGGACTCCATGCGCGCCTCCGGACACGATTCCTCCGAACACCCCTCAGCCCAAGTGCATTCGATCAAAAAATCAGCCAATACTTGAGACTTCATGGCAGGCCTTGGCCGGATAGACAAGTCAAACTTGCTCAGTTTGATGGCCCACTTGGCTAGCCGACCAGAGGTGTTAGGACGGGACAAGATGGTCCGAAGAGGTTGGTCCGTGAGCACCACGATGGGATGAGCTTGGAAGTAGGGTTGGAAGCGTTGGGCAGAAACCAACAGGGCGAAGACGATCTTTTCGGTCCTAGAATATCTGGTCTCGGCATCATAAAGTACCTTGCTTGTGTAGTAGATCGGCTTCTGTACTCCGTTGGCATCCATACGCACGAGCACAGAACTGACGGCCTCGGGGGAGGTTGCGAGATACAGGAAGAGCTCCTCCCCACCCCTCGGCTTGGACAACAGCGGGGGAGTGGATAAAAATTGCTTCAACTCCTCAAAGGCATCCTGACACTCCTTTGTCCACTCAAAGCTGTTGACCTTGTGCAGCACCTTAAAGAAGGGCAGACACCTTTCTGCCGATCTTGACATGAAGCGACTCAAGGCCGTCACCTTCCCGGTTAGGCGTTGCACCTCCTTTTTATTAGCTGGGGGCCTCATATCCAAGATGGCCCGGATCTTGTCGGGATTGGCTTCGATCCCCCGCTGAGTCACCATAAAGCCCAGAAACTTGCCTGCCGCCACCCCGAAGGCACACTTGCAGAGGTTCAGCCTCATCCGGTACCGGCGTAGGTTGTTGAAAGTCTCTGCGAGATCGGCGACGTAGTCAACAGCATTGGTGCTCTTGGTCAGCATATCGTCCACGTACACCTCCATGTTACGCCCGATCTGGTCCTTAAAGACCTTATTCATCAACCTCTGATAGGTGGCCCCGACATTCTTCAGCCCAAACGGCATCACCTTGTAGCAGTAAATCCCTTTTTCAGTAATAAAGGAGGTGGCCTCTTCATCAGTCGGGTCCATTCTTATCTGGTTGTACCCCAGAATGCGTTCATGTAGCTGAGAGTTTCATGTCCGGACGTAGCGTCCACTAGCTTGTCGATCCGGGGCAGTGGGAAGCTATCTTTGGGGCACGCCTTATTGAGATCGGTGAAGTCCACATACATCCTCCAGCTCCCGCTGGCCTTGCGAACCATCACAACATTCGCCAGCCAGTCGGGGTAGTGCACCTCACGGACGTGACCGGCTGCCAACAGCTTTCGCACCTCCTCGTCCACGGCCTTCTGTCTGTCAGGGACGAAGCTCTTCTTCTGCTGAATGGGTCGGCACTCCGGCTTGACGTTGAGCTGGTGGGTAATCACTTCTTCTGGGATGCCTGGCATGTCGGACGCCGACCAAGCGAAGACGTCGGCATTGGCTCGCAAGAAAGCGAGGAGTTAGCTGCGGGCTTCCTACGGGAGTAGAGCTCCGATCTGGATTGTCTTTGCTGGGTCCTCTCCAAGAGGGAAGGCCAGCAGGCGCTCAGCCGGCTCTCCTCTTCTCTCCAGGTCCCGGGGGTCCAGCGCTTCTGGTGCAGGTGCAGGCATCACTCCCTGTGGACTAGGGGCCATGTGGCAGCAAAGTGTGGGCGGGTTCTGCTCCCCTGGCATCTCCCCAACTCCATCACTGGTGGGAAACCTCACGAGTAGCCTCTTGGTGGAGATGACAGCGTCCAAAAGATTAAGCCCAGTCTTCCGAGGATAGCATTATAGGCGAGGGGTACCCGGACTATCAGAAAACTCATGAAGACTGTACTTTGGCGCGGGGCATACTAGCCGTGACAGGAAGAGTGATCTCCCCCTTGACCTTTACGAAATCTCCAGTGAACCCCATCAGGGGCGTGGCGACAGGCCGAAGTAGGTCGGGTAACAGGTTCATGCGAACGAAAGCATCATAACTCAAAACATCCACCGAGCTCCCACTATCAACCAGAATTTTTTTACAGGATGTTTAGCAATCGTCATGGACACAACGACGCTATCATCATTTTTATTTACCACCCTCTCTAAGTCCCTTTTGAAAAAAGGGATTACAGGATCTAACTCCCCCTCCCCCCTTGGCCTCTTGGGTGGGCCACCTGCCCCCCAGGAAATCATCGCCACCGTCTTCTCAGTCGGAGTAATGTCAATCACCGGTAGCGGAGGCGCCGGACCAGGAGCACCCAGGTTGTTTCTCTGAACGAACTTTCCCAGGTGGCCACGCTGGATAAGATCCTCTATTGCCTTCTTCAACTGGCAACAGTTGTCGGTGTCGTGGCCATGATCCCGATGGTAGCAGCAGTATAAATTCTTGTTGCGGGGGATCTTTGGGTTCAGTGGGGGAGGGCATGGCAGGTACGACTCGCCCTCTATCTCTAGCAGGATGTGGGAGATGGGAGCAAGCAAAGGGATGTAAGGACCGTCCCTCTGTGCAGGAGCTCGAGGATGGTTGTCTGGTCGGTGGGGAGGTTCGGGCCTCCTGGGCCGGACTTCAGCGGGCTCAGGGCGAGCTGGCTTCTTGAGGATACTCCCGTTAGCCTCGCGCCGAGAGGAATCAGCCTCGTCGGTGCGGATATACTTCTAGGCCCGGATCAAGAGTTCGGCGTAGGAACTGGGCGGCTTCTTGTCAAGGGAGTATGCGAAGCGAGACGGACGAAGCCCTCGCTTCAAAGCCAAAGTGGCCACTGAGTCCTCAAGATTGTAGACTTCCAGGGCTGCCTCCTTGAACCGAGCGATGTAGTCTCGCAGGGACTCGCGCTCTTTTGCTGGACAGAGAAGAGGCTGTCAGCTACCCTTGGAATCTTTCGACAGGCATCAAAATGGGCCAAGAAGGCCCCTCTCTAGCTAGCAAAAGAATCGATACTCTGCGGTGGCAGGCGAGAGTACCATGCTCGAGTAGCTTTCTTCAGAGTGGCAGGCAAGGCGATGCACATGAGCAATCGGTTGCCCCCTGGACCTGCATGAAAACCTTGTAACTTTCTAGGTGGTCCAGGGGATCCGTGGTCCCGTCATATGGATCCAGCTGAGGGAGGCGGAACCGGTAGAGATGGGCTCTTCCATGATACAGCGGGATAGAGGAGGTCGGCTATCATAGTTCGCCTCTGGCAGGTGGGTGATCCGACGGCTGAGTTCCTCCAACCGTTGGTTGTACTCGTCGAGTCGACGCTCGGCTCGACGGGCTATCCTGCCATCGAAGGACCCCTCCCCGAGGATTCTGAGGATGGGGAAGAGTGACGACGATGTTGGCGAGGGCGCTCCGCCTCCTTCCTGTGCCGCCGCTTGGGAGAAACACTGGCGTGACGAGAGGGCGATCGGGGTCTCTTGGAGGCTCCCCAGTGGTGAGGCTTGGGCGAAGCATGGCGGTGGCGAGCTTTCGGGACCGGCAATCTCCTCCGGGAGTAATGCTGGCTGGGTTGCACCACCCCCAAAACCGATGGGAATGGCTCCAGCTACCGTAGGGCCGCCTGCTGGTGCTGCAGACCTTGAACCACCGCCACCAAGGACTGAACTTGCGTGGCTAGGGCGGCAAGCCGGTCTTTCTGGAGCTGCCATGGAGGAGGCACAAAAACGTCGATCGAGGGAGTGGAAGGTCTAGCTGCCTGAAGATGCGGCGGTGCAGGGACACCGGCTAGGGGAGCTGAGGGGCCAACCGCCAGTGGATCAGCTCCTTGATGCTGCCCCCTAATGCAACTGACAGAGACCCCTTTCGCACGGATCGTCACCATGGCTCAAGAGCTCGGGGAGAGAGAGGTTGCAGATTGCTGGTTCGATATCTTTCTCTTACCCCTACCTGGTGCGCCAATATGTTGACGCCGAGTCACTTTCTTCAAACGCCGAAAAAATGGACGTCCTCCTCGCTGGACTCCTACAAGAAAAGTCCTCGGAGATCGGATGCTCCGGTGGGGACCATCCGACGCTCAAGTTAGTCACTCGGGAATAGACGAGAACTGACTAGCGAAGAAAGCTAGAAAGTTAGGGTTTAACTAGTGGGAAGAAACTAGAAAACCTCAGTTCTTGGATCCCCACTTACAGTGAGAGTGTGCGCTTTTATACCTGTTCGAAGACCCACCTTTCTGTTCCAGAAGATAGCTGATTTCGAGGTATCTCGTCCTATAACGGAGAAAAAGGGTGAGGCTGACAATGACGGGTCGTACTGTCACCGTGCATATCGGAGGTATCCTACATTATCTATCAGTACGACTTTACAGGTGTCCGGGCTGTAGCTGTACCTGGTGCGCACCGTTGCCGGATGTGACCGCGCACAGTTGTGGGTGGGTGGTGAATCGTACACTGTAACGGGGTATGGTCATGCACAGTCACGTACGTGCGATGGACCATACGCCGTTATGAGGCATAGCCACATGCTGCTACGTATGGACGATGGACCACGTGGGCATGCCAGGTGGCCCAAGGCTATAGGTTGCAGGGCTCAGGGGCCAGACCACGTACCGGGCACTATTCAAGTAGTCCGAGGTCGAGAGCGAAACTCGAGGCCGAGCGTTTTCATGCAGTCCGAGGCCGTGGGGGTCTCGGGGGTTGAGATACTGTTCTTGAAGTCCGGGACCGGAGGGGGTCTCGGAGGTTGAGGCTCGAGGCCGAGAGCAAAACTCGAGGCCGAGTGCTGTTCATGAAGTCCAAGACCGGAGGGGGTCTCGAGGGTTGAGGCTCGAGGCCGAGAGCAAAACTCGAGGCCGAGTGCTGTTTATGAAGTCCGGGTCCGAAGGGAGTCTCGGAGGTTGAGATACTGTTCATGAAGTCCGGGACCGGAGGGGGTCTCGGAGGTTGAGATGCTGTTCGTGAAGTCCGATACCGAGGGGGGCTCAGGAGGCCGAGAGGGCCTCCGTCAGTCGCCGTTACCATTTATTCTGACGGCGTTGGATCAGCCATATCAAGCCTGAACTGAGAGAAATCTTGGATCAAGTCCAGATCAGATTGTTTGTTCTATTTCTTAGGCCCAATCCATTTCATCATCATGGTGGAGAACAGATACTAAATGAATACACCTACTCAATTTGATGTTATGAAATAAAAAATAGGCCTGACCTCACAAAACTTTTAAGGCCATCAGTTGTAGTTTCTTTGATTTAATATTATCCTTTTCCAGACCCAGTTAGATATAAATTATTGATCCAACTGATCTATAGAAATCCAGATCAGCATAATATAGGTGGATAACTTTCATGGATCACACCTTGAGATTGTTAAGCCAGACAAGACTTGTAAGGGTGGTAATCAAGTATCTAAAACAAAATACCTTAACAAGGTCATAGGCAAGACTTTGGCTAATGAATTATTTTCCACAATAATCATGTCTGCCCTGTTGCTCACCGATGGGAAGGTGTACTGATTGGATGATGGAAGTCAAGTAATGCAAAGTTGGGACTTTGTAGCTGTTTCTTTGTACTTAAAGTTAACTAGTGTTCTAACTGATGGTCTTCTGTTTTCAGGAGTAATTTCTGGAGCATTGCTTTACATTCGTGATGACTTTCCATCAGTTGACAAGCAGACATGGCTACAGGTGATGAAATAGTTTTTCTACCTACTTTCTTTAGTCTTCAATGATTTCTTCCACTGAATTTTTATAATTTTTACAATTTTGAGGATGAATTGTAACATGAAAATATGCTTCACTCCTTTAAATGCAGAATTCATTAGGTCCAAGTGTTCCTTTTTCCTATGAACCCAATATTCCAGCACCTAAATAAGAGTCATCCTTGTCCACTGAAAATGAAAGAAGGAAAAAAAAAATTCACAATATTTTCAACTGGGGAACATGTGGACATGATCTGATGTCATAAGTATCAACAATTGCTGATCCCTCGATCTATATGGTTAATGAAAATATAGGAAACTATTGTGAGCACGGCAATCGCAGGGGCAATAATAGGAGCAGCAATGGAGGATGGGCAAATGATCGCTTTGGAAGGAAAACATCAATCCTGGCTGCTGATTTCCTCTTTTTTACAGGTGCTGTCATCATGGCCTCTGCTCCTAACCCCACTCTCCTCATTGTAGGCCGTGTCTTTTACCAATGAATAATTTTCTATTTGTTTTCTTTTCTAAGCCTGTACTTTGTGAAGGTTTTATTGAAGTCATTGAGTTTGGACAAGGAAAACTTAACATTGTTTTGGTTCTTAATTTAGGCAATTGGAACATGGAGGTGGATGCTTGGAATTGCTGGACTTCCTGCTCTGCTCTGGACCACGGTGGCTTTATAGAAAGGTTTGAGTTTCTTGCATACATAAATACCTCAACATTATAAAAGAATTCAGATTGCTTTACATTCATCGCAACACTAACGTAGCTATATGCTTCACTTAAAAAGAGTGCCACATGGAAACTATGTTTGTTAATTTCAGGGAAGGGAAGAAGAAGCTAAATCCATACTAAGAAGAATATATCCTGCTCATGAGGTTGAAGGAGAGATCACAGCACTCAAGGAATCAGTTGAAGCTGAGGTCAGGGAAGAAGGGTCATCTGAGAAGATCAATTTCACCAAGCTGTTGAAAACCAGGACTGTGCGCAGAGGGCTTATTGCTGGAGTTGGGCTTCAGATCTTCCAGCAGTTTGTGGGAATAAACACTGTGATGTACTACAGTCCTACCATCGTCCAGTTGGCTGGTTTTGCTTCAAACCGGACAGCTCTTGCACTCTCTCTAGTGACATCTGGTCTCAATGCTATGGGATCAATAGTTAGCATCTACTTCATTGACAGGACAGGGAGGAGGAAGCTTTTGGTCATCAGTTTATGTGGTGTTGTTTTATCACTTGGAGTTCTATCAGCAATCTTCTATGAGACAACACACTCACCAAGTGTTAGTCGACAGGAGACAGTCCATTTGCTCAATATACCTGCCCAAAATATCAATCAGCCTCGACTACCTGGGATTGCATGAAGTGCTTGAAAGCATCATCTCCAGACTGTGGATTCTGTGCTTCTGCTGCTGATAAGGTGACAAACCAATCACTTACAATTGGCTTGGGACCTCCAAAGCATTCCAGACTTCCATTTATTTTCACCTAAGCTTTCTGGATATTTGTTGAGAATGCTTAATGAAAACTTGCTTTTACTTCTTTTGCAGCTATTTCCTGGAGCATGCCTGATTTCGAATTCAACAGTGAAGGATGTGTGTCATGGGGAAGGCAGG
>UESW01001460.1:0-100148 GCA_900491605.1 Calamus simplicifolius
TCTCACAAGGGCCAAAGTGGTTCACATCGAGCTTGGTGATCCTCCTGGATCAGATCAAGCACTCATTGAAGGCTGTGCGGTTTCTTTCTTTATGCTTCATGCTATATCAAATTGATTCGAAACACCTGCTGTTGCTCTGCATTCTTTAGTTTACATTAGTTGATTATGTAATATAATTCAACAATTGTTGAAACATATTTTGAACAAGGAGCATGTAACTTATTTTTCCACTGACAAATTTTGCAGTCCAAGTGATTGGATATATGCAGAGGAAGAATTGAACAAACGACTAGGGAGCAATTTTTCAATCTATGGTATGACATGTCTACTTTTTCCTGGTGTTATTATTATCTGAAACATTTCTAAGTCTTTTGATCTTTCATACTATCACATCATCTACACAGGTCCTTTCCACATACTATTATCTGCTGGCATAATACATTTCTTATGAGTTTTCCTTCCTTAACAGCAAGTTCATCCAATACCTATACTAAAACATTCAGTGGAATTGATGGAGCTGGAAAGCGATTAGCCGATGAGGTAAGTCATCAATTACTTCTCTATTTAACGTGCTTGAGATATTTATTTTAGAGTGAGATTAATATGTATCACCACTAATGTGATCACGGTGCATTTAAGGGAGCAGATATTGACTGTAGTCCAAAAGACAGAGAGCTTGAAAAAGATCTCTTTCCTGGCACATTCTTTGGGTGGTTTGTTAGCCAGATATGCTATCTCCATCCTCTATAAGCAAGATACATGGAACAGGAGTCAGCACCAGAATGTTGTCAGTTCTAGCACCAAAACTTCAGAAAAATCAGCGTGCACTTCAAATTTAGGGAAAATTGCTGGCTTGGAGCCTATTAATTTTATTACCTTGGCAACTCCACATCTTGGGGTTAGAGGGAAAAAACAGGTACATATATTTGATTGTTGAATAATAACTTTTATATGCCATTACCGTTATATATTTTATTCTCTATTTGAATGCTTCTTTACTTCCATTGTTTCTTCTTCCCTATCTTGTTTCCCCCACTTTTGTCAGGCAAGTTGTGCTCCATTAGATGAGTCTAAGTATTTTTTCAATTTTTCCTCAGCTTCAAAGTTCTTTATATATTAGTGTATATATGGTCAAATCTTAAGCCGTTAATTTGGAGTATGCATTTCTTGTGGGACAAAACAAACTTTGTCATAGGACAGATTGGCATGGAGGGGTAAACGTCAGATGTCGAAAGATCTTTGCATAAAAATGCAATAGGATAAAATATTATGGACATCTTAAAATAAGGAACAAAAACCAAATATCATATGAATGTTTTGTGCATGAAGATAATGATAGTTTATCATATCGTTAAGGATACCTAAATGAGGGATAGAAAATTGAAAAAGTGAAAATAAAATCTTCTTCCCAAGGTCTCTGATGTAAAATTCAGGGAAAACAGCCACAAAGTAAAGCTCCACATCTATTTGGTTAAACCTCCGTATTACTCGAAGTGCCATATTTAGATTTTGGAGTACAAACTAAAGGCAAAGGGCACTAAATTAAGCTGCACATTGATGTTATAAGTTTTTCCTTATTACATGAAGCACTAATTAACCACCTTCTACATAGGACATATCTCATTAAGTGCCAAGACCAGATGGTTAGGATTGTTTTTATACCATCTAATGGACTCATTCTAGAGCAAAGCCAAAAAAAATAGATGCAACCAGCTAGTTAAAGACTCTTAATTGCAGGATCCTTGCTCATCACTGCCAACATGGTACCTACTCAGCAAGTAAGATTCTGTTCTCTTCTATTGAAAACCTCAAGGGAACATGCTGCCAGAAAAAGGATCAGCATTTTGAGTCCCATATTTATCAATTTTTGTGTTTCTGGGCCATGTATTCGTTAGGAACGTGCATTCCAGAAACCAGGAAATTTTTTTTGCTAGTATAGCTCTGCTATTTCTATACTCTTTGGGCTACAGATTTTTATACCTTTCATCGTTTTCACTTTAGACAAATGACTTGTTTTTGCTTTTCTTATCAATCTTATTAAGGATATATATATATATATATGAATCCATGTGAAACATAGCAAAATCATTTTGATTTGACTTTTTCTAATATTATCATCAGATCCTGATCCCCCCCCTCTTTCTTATGTACGCATTCACATGAACATATATTTATGTTGTATGGATTCTTTTTAGACACTTCAAGTAGTACTTTTTTTCAATTATTATTAAGAGGACCCTCACCAGTCCATGATCTTGGTTTTCACTTTTGTTTGCTTTCCCAGCTTGTGCAACCAAGGAAGACTAGATCGTTATATGCCCAGTGATTTCTTGACGTTTTGCAAAGTTTTTCCCCTCCCTTTCCATCTTCTCCTACTAAGTGATGTCAATGTTGTCTATGTATATTATGTATCTGTGGCAAGTCCAATGATGAAAAATGTCTAGTTTATTAAAATCAATTGTTCTGAATATTATCATTCTTCCACAATCCCTCATTGGTATACTTTAGTGCTCTCATCCTAAATATTTAGCTTACCTTTCTTTCTAATTGTCTACCCTAGTTAAGTAAGTCTTAGATATTGTATTATATTCTTTTAATGTGATCATAAAATTTAAAATATGTGATGAATTTGTTTTGTTTTTCAGCTTCCATTTCTTCTGGGAGTACCTATTTTGGAAAAAATTGCTCCACCTTTAGCTCCCATATTTATTGGCCGAACAGGTCGGCAGCTCTTCCTTACGGATGGTAAACCTAGTAAACCACCACTTCTATTAAGAATGACATTGGATTGTGAAGATAACAAATTTTTGTAAGTCAAGGCAAGCATATATTTCAATTATATTTATTTTTCTTAATTTTTTAGCTGGAGGTTGTTATAAACTTTATTCTATCTTGCAGATCTGCTCTTGCCTCATTTAAGAGTTGTACGCTTTACGCCAATGTCTCATATGACCGTATCCTCCTATGATATAATGTTAGCATATAAGTCTTTCAACAACTGAAAGTGCCCAGTGTCATTTTTCTTTCCCTTCTCTATTTTTCTTGAGCTTGATTCAGATATGGTGGGATGGCGAACATCTTCAATAAGGAGAGAGAGTGAACTTTATAAGGTACTGTGATGCACATAAGTTCTAGTTGAACCCTGAAATTTAACTGCAGTCATTGTTTGTCAAAAGAAATTGCATGAACTAACAATTACTTATACTGGGCAACAGCTTGTTAGAATTTTAAGTAGCTTGTGATCAGAGTTGTGACTATGTTAACATTGAGATCTTACATGGGTTTTTTCCCTATCATCTTGTCCTGATGAAAGTCTGCATACGCTCATAGGTATGATCCATAGTAAATTCATATCCTCAGTTCAATTTAAGTATAACCTATTTTAGTTACACCTTAAGAAGGGGTTAGAGTGCAGAAGAACCTAGGGCATTCGTATAGATAAAGAAATTTTAAATTAACTAATAGTGGTTGGGGCAGAGGATATTCTAGGTTAACTATATCTAGCTTTCATTAGGAATTATGATGCTAGAGTTCTATTAGGCAATCATGAAAATTATTGTATTAGAAGTGACAGTACTGCTCAAAGATGAAATTGGAAGCTTAAGCATTGAACGAAAGTATACAAGTGGGCAATGATGAGAAAATGCCTATTGAGTTTCTGATTGCTTATTTACAGCCCTCACGCCAGTCTTTGGATGGCTATAAGCATGTTGTAGATGTGGAATATTGCCCTCCAGTACCATCTGAGGGTCCTCATTTTCCTGCAAAGGCAGCCAAGGCAAAGGAAGCTGCCCAAACTGCATCAAAGACACAAAATACAGCAGAATATTATGACATAATGGAAGGCATGTTCTTTATTGTCTTGGCAACAGTTCAATATCTCAGTAATAGTTAACTATTTTTTTGATATTTCAGTCCACTGTATCATTTAATATTTTGAAAATAAAAGCAGAGGAGATGATACTTGGCTTGCAGAGGGTTGGATGGAAGAAAGTTGATGTCAGTTTTCACTCAGCTTTTTGGCCCTTTTTTGCTCATAACAATATTCATGTACGTTTCAACTTTTTGATATGAGTATTTGTTTCATATCCTTTGTTTTTGTCTTGTGAACTGATTCATTTTGATGATCCAGGTTAAGAGTGAATGGCTTCACAATGCAGGAGCTGGTGTTATTGCTCATGTTGCGGACAGTTTAAAACAACAGGAATCTCATACATTTTTGGCTGCAAACCTATAGGTACTCCCAAGTTACGTTATTTGAATCTGTTGTAAAATAACAACAGAACTAATGAAAAAAATTATAATGTATATAATATATATATTATACATGTTGCTTCTTGCTGAATTATTACTTTTTGTAGGAATGGATGAATATTTTTTGAATGTGTTTCTGGTATGCCAGAGAAAATGAGATGATTTAGTTAAGCTGTCCTGGTTCTTACTAGATAATTCAAACGGCAGCAACTTTTGAAAACATCCACACTCTTTGTATGAAAGACTAAAGAGACCATAATGTCCATATAATAGATAATTCCTTTTAATTAAAATGAACAGCATTTTGATAAAGTATCTCGCTGTCCTGTTCAATTACAAGCATTCCGTTTTTTTCTGTTTTCTGGAGATGAATTATCCTGCCAAATTTTATTCTGGAAATGCCCCTCATAGGCTAGTTTTTAGATAATGTAATGCAAATGATAAGCGTGTGGGGCTTTGTTGTGGGCATGGACTAGAGAGCAGCATATTCTTTGCAGAAGAAACTTTGCATGGATCGTTTTGTTCAGGATATTAACTGTCACGGGCATTGAGCTATAGATAGCGTTCTTTTAAGATTTGAAGATTGTCAATTGTCCATCCCTGACCACCCAATTCTTTCCTGCCTTTCTGATATTTCATGCATACCTCTTACAAGTTGTGCACTCCTTTGATGTTGTTGCCACCGGATCCGTCCTCCGACTCGGGCGCGGTCGATCTCCAGGGAGAGGGGTGCGGCGGACCTGCAAAAGGAAGCCCACACGCGGAGGGACGCTGGGGGTGTCCTCCGCGGAAGGCCCTCCGACGCTCAAGTCAGTGAGGAAGGAATCGGCGATCAACCAGACAATGGGAGGTGGATCTCTCCGGGAGACCTCTCCAGGGGGCGGCCAATCGGAAGCTCCAGGAGGGGCAGAGCACCGACGAGCTGCCGGGAGAGAGGAGGAGCCCAGAGTTATGTGCGCGTCAAGAGTCGCGTACCTGAGGGAATCTGCCAATCTGATATTATAGACTGTCACGGGATCTGAGCGTCTTCTGGAAGGTTTGAGGTTGTTACGATACGGAGGGTAGACAGAATCAGGCCGTTGTGGGGCCGTTAGAATCCGTACCGTTTGTTAAGGGATCGACGGCTGGGAGAGCTCCTTGATGTCTTGAGATCTGGGTGAGTAGCCTGGGGCGGTTACAATAGGCTTAGGCCACGTCCCGACATGATTCCTTGTCTAGGATGCTGTTCGGGTAGGCTGGGCTCTCCCGCGTCAGGTTCCGCGGAGGTGGGTGTTAGGCTACGGATCGGTTAATGAAACCGAGCCATAGAGGAGACCGAGTTATAGGGGCCCGGAGGGGCCGAGCTATGGAAGTCCGAAAAGGCCGAGCGGAAGCCCGGAAGGGGCCGAGCTATGGAAGCCCGGAAGGAACCGAGCTGGAAGCCCGGAAGGGGCCGAGCTGGGAAGCCCGGAAGGGGCCGAGCTACGGAAGCCCGGAAGGGACCGAGCTATGGAAGCCCGGAAGGAACCGAGCTATGGAAGCCCGGAAGGGACCGAGCTATGGAAGCCCGAAAGGAACCGAGCTATGGAAGCCCGGAGGAATCGAAGGGAGGAGGTTAGCCTTAACCGCCTCGCACGGATATTAATGCAATGGCGATTTTACCCCTCAACACATGCCCTCCACTCCCTAGTTCGAAGCGTAGGTTCGGGCGTAGGGAGTACGAAGTTCAATGGCGCGCCACGGATGGGACGTCTTGGCCTAGACAGCTCGCGTAATGATGCCCTAATTAATGCGACGGGGTTATCTTGCCTTCGGAGCTAAGGCTCCCTCGCGAGCGACGGCTGGGATTGTGCCACGCCCCGAATCTTGATCGATCGGGCGCTTGTCGAGGCGACGGGGGCCAGTGTCCAGGCCCGGAGGGAGAATGTTGAGCTCCAGTCGCGGCTGAAGGTGTCTGAGCAGTTCGAAGAGCTCATGGACACGATGGATAGGAACTCGAAGGCGGCAAGGGCGATACATCAGGCTGCCGTGGACGAGGTGTCCAAGCAGAAGCGCAAAGTAAAGGAGCTGCAGGGACTCCTGGCGAAGAGCGACGACGCGTGCCTGGAGTTGGCCAGGATTGAATCAAAACATTCCGCAGAGGTGGCGGCGATGCTGCGGGAACACGGCGAAATTATGAGTCGGCTGGGAAGAGAGGCCGACGATGAAAGAAGGCGTTTGGGAAGGATGCTCGGCGAAGTGGAGGAGCGACTGAAACGCCGTGATAGCGAGATTGCCCATTTGAAAGAGGCGCTAAGTGGGACCAGGGAATGATAGCTCGGGTGAGCGATGAACTATCCCAAGCCCGGAGGGATATTGAAGCCAGACAGCTGAAGATCAGCGCTCTGCAGGAGAGGTCGAGCTGGTAAGGGCTGACAGGACGAGAGCCAGGGGCGAGCAGAAGAGATGGCCAAAAGGTTGGCCGAGCGAGAGGGGGAGGTACGCTCTTATTTTTCCCCTTTTTGTTTTTACTACTGGGTTCTCGCAGTGCCGATTTGATTTTGGATTTTTCGGTGGCGAAGATGGAGTCGGAGGTTCGGGCTCTTCAAGGTGAGCTCGTGTCTGCTCGCAGTAGGAGTTCGGAGCTCGAGACGCGGGTCAGCGAGCTCGAGGGGCAAAATATCATTTTGCGAGCCCAGGCGATCGAGGCTGAGAAGCAGACGGCGGAGGCCAAGACGCAGCATGCCATACTTAAGGGGAGGCAAGACGCTATGAGCGTAGACGCATTCCATCACGGGATGGAAGAGTGCAAGCAGAGGATACTCAGTGGGCACCCGGAATGGGACCTTTCTTTCCTGAGCGTCGAAGATTCCGAAGATGGCGAGTCCGAAGAAGAAGATGAAAATGAATATGTCGATGTTTCTGATGCCGAGCCTGGCGGCGCCCCCGGTCCCAGCGAAGCCGTAGCCTCCGAGGGACGGTCGCAAACTGTCATAGAGGGGCGAAAATATCAGAGAAGGCGAATCTAGCCGTGCTTCTGCAGATGTGACTGAGGGTATTCCCAAAGCCGATGGGGCTCCTGGTTCTTAGGAGCCGCTCTTGTATCTCGCCCTTTTAGACATTTGTTTGACGTTTCGTAGCAAAGGAATTTCTTGTTTTTTATCTGAGTGTTTTTCTTGCGTGACTTCGCCGTTACGTAGTCTTGCCTCAATGGTGAGCGACCCATGGCTCGCTGATACTCTTGGGCCATCCTTGATCCGAGACTAGGAAAATGTATTGGCTCGGGCCGATAGGCCAAACAGGTCGGTTTGGGCCGACAGGCAAATAGGTCGGCTAGAGCCGACAGGCGAAATAGGTCGGCTGAGGCCGATGGGCAAAATAGGTCGGCTGGGGCCGACGGGCAAGACAGGTCGACTGGGGCTGACAGACGAGATAGATCGGCTGGGGCCGACAGACGAGATGGGTCGGCTGGGGCCGATTGACGAGATAGATCGGCTGGGGCCGACAGACGAGATGGGTCGGCTGGGGCCGATCGACGAGATAGATCGGCTGGGGCCGACAGACAAGACAGGTCGGCTGGGGCCGACAGATAAAATAGGTCGGCTGGGGCCGACAGACAAAATAGGTCGGCTGGGGTCGACAGATAAAATAGGTCGGCTGGGGCCGACAGACAAATGGATCGGTCGACGAAATAGGTCTTCGCGCTTTCTGCCATTTTGTCAACATCCTGTCGCTCCGCAGGCGATTCGGTTTTGATTTCACCAGAATCGATGATACAGCACAGTGGGGGAATAAAGTTGTGTCAGAGCTTTCCAGAAGGTGCTCTTTTCCCACGCAGGTCATTTCGCTGCGCACGCAATCGCCCGCCATTGGCGGACGTCGCTTCTGAAGGACGATACTCTGGATCCGCCAGTTTTTGAGGTGCTGGCTGGCGATCACCCGTATTAAATGACAGTGATCCGGGATCAGGAGGAGATCTTCGTACACGTCGTAAGTCCAGTGGTGGGCTTGGCGCAGTGGGGCGCTGCGTCTATCCTGAGGGCCACGTGGAGGCGTGGGGCAGGTGTTCGAATCTCGGGACTCTCAGCTCTGATAGCTCATCTCGGGTCTTCCTGCCTATAAAAAGGGAGAAAAGGGGTCCCGTTTGGTTATCCCCAAAGTGTCTTTCCCATCAGAGCTTCTACCCTGCTCATTTCTCTGTTGCTACGAGTGGGAGGATCGACTTTTCCTTTCATGGGCTCCTTGCCGCCGGATAGCTGGGGCGACTGGGGAGCTGCTGAAGAATGGCTCGCCCTTAGGGGATGGGTCCCGGAGATCATATGGAGAGCGCACAAGGGGGGCGCAGAGATCATACGGGGAGCGCACATTTGCGCTTCCTATGTGGTCTTTGCGGCTCGCTACGGGGGCGCAGGTAGGAAGTGCACGCGGGCCTCCCATGGTTTGTGTGTATTTCGCCTCCTCCCCTGGTTCGGACTCCCGGGATCAGCCGCTTGGGGAGGGGGTGAGAGTGCCTCGCTCGCCGACTCCTTGTCCTTGAGACATGGCAAGGCGTGGCAGTACACCCCCGGTTGGGTGGTTTGGGATGGCCGTCCAGATATCCCGGTTGGGTCACCGAGATATCGCTATGACTCGGAGCCAGTTGCAACTATTGGTCCGTGTCGATGGGCAATTATCGGCCCTAACCGACTGGGACGCGATCACGACTGTCTAGTTGCCCGAGTTTTGTATTTGCCTTTATTTTATGCATTTCAATGCTCTTGTAACGCCTGTGAGGCATTTGTAACTGATTTGATCGGCAATAAAGAGAGTTATTTCTGTTTCTCAATCCTCGTCTTTTCTTGTGCCGAGCTTGTATTATTGTTGTTTGTGGGGTACAAAAGCGTTCCGCTCGTCCTTAGACGAGGATCTCACGCCGCCCGAACTAATTGAGGTTCGTGCGGCGGTTCAGAGATCGTCGGCGAATATGCTCCTTGTTTAGGTCAGGAGTTTGACATTTTCGTGTTTCGCCTTTATCAGAGCTCGGAGTATCGTGGTCGGCTTGGCCGAAGTTCGGGGAGTCTGTACCTTCTCCCATTATGGTTCGGGGACCTGTCGCCCGAAGCCAAGTTTCGAAGGTATTTGCCTCGGCCTTGCCAAGGTCCGGAGATTTAACTCGGCCCTGCCGAGGTTTGGGAACTTGATCAGTCCATCGGAGGATGATCACTTGGCCCTGCCAAGGTTCGGGGACTTAGTCTCGGCCCAGCCGAGGTTCGGAGATTTTACTTGGCCCTGCCAAGGTTCGGAGAATTTTGTAGCTCGGCCCTGCCGAGGTTCGGAGAACACTTGACTTGGCCCTGCCAAGGTTCGAAGAATTTTGTAGCTCGGCCCTACCGAGGTTCGGAGATTTTAGCTCGGAGGGAGCGACTCAGTCGTTGTAGGCCGTAGCGTTAGGTCCACGCGGCGCTTGATAAAGGGCGCGAGCGGTGTATTGTCATGCTTTTATTGGCGATGCTCTTTCCGAGGGGGCAAGTTATTGGCCGAGCGACGGACTTCCACGTTTTTCCGAGGAAAGAGGGGCGTATTAAGCAGCCTGGGGAAGCGTCGAATGCATTTAATGCGAGGGGCGACAGATCGGAAAATGTTCGCCTGGGGAACCCCGAACAATCTGCTCGCGCTTACCGATCTTACTCGGGATAGGGCGCGACTCTTCGGATTCCTCACGCATTAGAATGGTGACACGTGGCAAACTCTCATGGGTCGCGTTTGCGGTGCGGCCGATCGGGATACCTGCCTGGCGGGTATAAATATGACCGAGGGGGATTGGTTTCGGCCATCCCTCGGTTTGAGCTCCGAAAAGGAATGGCCTCTCCAGCGCGATCGTCAAGTGACTCGCGTTCCTCACTTAGCAGCCCGCCGCGTTCGGAGGGGAGGCGCACCTCCGTCACTGTCGACGGGTTGAGCCTCGCGTCGGCCTTCGCGAGCAATGAGCAGCTTGCGAGGACTGCCGAAGAATTCTTGGACGTTTCGGTCAGGGAGGCGGAGGCCTCACGCCGGTTGATAGGACCGGCAGAGGGAGGAGATTATGTCCCTTCGTCAGCAGGTGGCTGACCTGACGGGCGCCTGGAGGAGTTACTGGCCTCTGGGGGCGACTGACTCCAGGGCCTCTGCCCTTCTTATTTTTGCTTTTTGCAGTCTCTTTGTAGCTCTCTTTTATGAATGAAAATGGGTCTTATTTTTGAAGTCCTCTCTTTGAGAGTTTATGGCTCGACTTGTACGATGAATCAGGGGGTTGCCGCGGCCCCGTCGTTTTTGCGCATTTTTGAACGACGGGTTATAGGGGCGTCACCCAAAAGATTTCCAGTAGCAGAGAGGGAAATCGTCTAGCTCTGCTCGGGGCTCTCGGCCGATTATGCGGGGCTCAACGGCCTCAAGAGGGGGTTTGCCAATGGTGGCTTTTTCGTGCGTCGACGGTTTTTGTTAGCGCTCGTTTTCAAACCGGCGAAGTCCTTCGGGGACTATTTGGGGGCCGTTCGGCTTTAGTCGGGCCTGTCTTTGGCTTTTTCGCCCGAATGATTTTTACCTGGCCTGCTACGGCTCGGGGATTTTGCTCGGCCCTGCCGAGGTTCGGAGAATATTTTACTTGGCCCTGCCAAGGTTCGGAGATTTGTTGCTCGGCCCAGCCGAGGTTCGGAGAATGTTTTACTTGGCCCTGCCAAGGTTCGGAGATTTGTTGCTCGGCCCTTTACTTGGCCCTGCCAAGGTTCGGAGATTTTGTTGCTCGGCCCTGCCGAGGTTCGGAGAATATTTTACTTGGCCCTGCCAAGGTTCGGAGATTTGTTGGCCCTGCCAAGGTTCGGAGATTTGTTGCTCGGCCCAGCCGAGGTTCGGAGAGTTTTACTTGGCCCTGCCAAGGTTCGTTACTTGGCCCTGCCAAGGTTCGGAGATTTGTTGCTCGGCCCTGCCGAGGTTCGGAGAATGTTTTACTTGGCCCTGCCAAGGTTCGGAGATTTGTTGCTCGGCCCTGCCGAGGTTCGGACTTGGCCCTGCCAAGGTTCGGAGATTTGTTGCTCGGCCCTGCCGAGGTTCGGAGAGTTTTACTTGGCCCTGCCAAGGTTCGGAGATTTGTTGGCCCTGCCAAGGTTCGGAGATTTGTTGCTCGGCCCAGCCGAGGTTCGGAGAATATTTTACTTGGCCCTGCCAAGGTTCGGAGATTTGTTGCTCGGCCCTGCCGAGGTTCGGAGAATTTTACTTGGCCCTGCCAAGGTTCGGAGATTCCTGTTCAACAGACAGCTCGGTTGTGCCGAGGATTGGTAAGCAGTATCTGTTTCTTTTGCAATTTATAGCAATATAGTGCATAATGATTCACGCGACAGTTTTGAGGAAACAGATAAGCAGGAATATGTAGTGAGGCATGGAAGATAGAGAGGACATACCCTATTGATAATATTTACGAAGGTTGTCCGCGTTCCAAGTTCGGGGAATGGACTTCCCATCCAGATCCTGCAGCTTGTAGGTTCCTGGTCCAATAATCTCCGCTACCTGGTACGGGCCCTCCCAGTTCGGCGCCAGCTTTCCTTGCTCCAGCGGTTTGGATACAGAAGCTTTCCGGAGGACAAGGTCGCCGGGTAGGAAGGTCTTCCCCTTAACTCTGGAGGCATGGTACCGAGCCACCCTCTGTTGATAGGCAGCCGTCCTGATTCGGGCCTTTCTCTGACTTCCTCTACCAAGTCGAGGTTGGTGCGGAGTTGCTCGTTGCTGGCTCCTCCGAGTAGCTCTCCACCCGCAATGATGGGAGGCCGACTTCCACAGGGATGACGGCCTCTGTGCCGAAAGCCATTCGGAATGGGTCTCGCCGGTCGGGATTCTCGGGGTGTGCGGTAGGCCCACAAGACATGATGTAGCTCATCTGCCCACCTGCCTTGGGCTCTGGAGAGGCGAGCTTTGATTCCCTGGAGGAGGTTCTGTTGGTCACCTCGGCCGCTCCGTTGGCTTGTGGGTGCCCGACCGAAGTAAGGTGGTGACGGATTCCATGCTCCTCGCAGAACTGGAAATTTGGAGTTGTCGAACTGCTTGCCATTATCGGTGATTATGGTGTGGGGAGGCCGAATCGGCAGATGATGGACCTCCACACAAAGTCTCTGGCCCGTGCTTCGGTAATTTGCGCAACCGCTTCCGCTTCGACCCATTTGGTGAAGTAGTCGATGGCGACAAACAAGAATTTCCGCTGTCCTGTCGCAAGCGGGAATGGGCCGAGGATGTCCATCCCCCATTTGGCAAAGGGCCAAGCGGAGGATATAGAAACTAGCTCGGCGGAAGGGAGTCTTTGGATGTTTGAATGTCTCTGGCAGGGTCACAGGCTCGGACTAGATCGTCCGCGTCTTTGCATGGTCGGCCAGTAATAGCCTTGCCGCAGCACCTTGTGACATAGGGACCGGCTTCCCAGATGGTTGCCGCAAATCCCTTCATGTACCTCGCGCAGAGCGTAGTCCGCTTCTGATGGGCGAAGGCATCTAAGCAGCGGCATGGAAAATGACCGCTTGTAAAGTTGGTTGTCAATCAACACATAGTGGGTGGCCTGCAGCTTCAGCTTCCTAGCCTCTCTTCGGTCGGACGGAAGCGACCCTTCTTTGAGATATTTGAGGATAGGGTCGAACCAGGATGGTTCGGCCTCAACTTGCATCACCCGGTCGGCTTCCATGATGCTCGGCTTTTCCAGAGTCTCCAGGTGGAATTTTTGTTCGGCATCCATTGTCTCCGTGGTTGCCAATCGGGAGAGTAGGTCGGCACGGGCGTTCTCAGATCTGGGAATCTGAATAATTTCAAATTCAGAAAAATGGGAAGCAAGTTACGCACCTCCTGGAGATATCGAATCATGTTCGGTTCTCGGGCTTCAAATTCTCCCCGAACATGGCCGGCTACCAGCTGAGAGTCGGTGAAGGCGTTGAGTTTTCCACCTTCAGATTGCGGGCGATCCGGAGACCGGCTAACAGGCTTCGTACTCGGCTTCGTTGTTGGAAGCCGGGAAGGAGAATCGGACGCCATACTCGAAGGTCATCCCCTCAGGGCTGGTGAGAACTAGACCCGCACCGGAGTGATGGGCATTGGACGACCCGTCGACGTGGAGGAGCCACCGGGCTCAGGACTTTGGCTCTTCAGGGAGTCTGGGGTAGAACCGTCCTCCGGGATGGTGCACTCGAGGAGGAAGTCGGCCAGTACTTGGGCTTTGATGGCTGGGCGAGGCTGAAAATGTATGTCATGCTCGCTTAGCTCGACGGCCCATTTGGTCATTCTCCCCGATGTTTCGGACGGTGGACCACCGCCTTGATGGGTTGGTCAGTCAGGACCGTTACGGAATGTGCTTGGAAATACGGTCGTAGCTTTCAACTGAGGTGATCAAGGCCAACACCATCTTTTCAATCCTGCTGTACCTCGTCTCCGCATCGCGGAGCAGCCTACTCACATAGTAGATCGGCTTCTGGATCTTGCCTTCTTCCTTGACAGCACCGAACAAACCGCGCCCTCCGAAACGGCCAGGTACAGAATAAGGTCTCTCCTGGGGTCGGACTGCTGAGGAGCGGGGGCGAGCCGAGGTACTTCTTGAGATCTTGGAATGATTTCTGGCATTCGGGAGTCCACTGGAAGTTTTTGGCCGATCGGAGAGTTTTGAAGAAGGGGAGGCATCTCTCGGCCGACCGCGCCACAAAGCGGTTAAGGGCCGCTATCCTCCCGGTTAGGCGCTGGACCTCTTTAATGGATGCAGGGGGCGCCATTTGTTGGAGAGCTTGAATCTTCTGGGGGTTAGCTTCGATACCTCGCTGGGAGACCATGAAGCCGAGGAACTTCCCGAGTTGACGCCGAAGGCGCACTTGGTCGGGTTGAGTTTCATCCCATATTTGCGCAACGTTGCAAAGCTCTCCGAGAGGTCCTCAACATGCCGTGGCGCTTCCTTGCTTTTGACCAGCATGTCGTCCACGTACACCTCCATGTTCCGGCCGATTTGCTCCTTGAACACCTTGTTGACCAGCCGCTGGTAGGTCGCCCCTGCATTTTTAAGACCAAAAGGCATAACACGGTAACAGTAGGTACCTCGGTCGGTTATGAAGGCGGTCTTTTCTTCATCTTCGGGGCCATTCGGATCTGATTGTAGCCGAATAGGCGTCCATGAATGACAGCATCTGGTGGCCTGAGGTGGCATCCACGAGCTGATCGATCCGAGGGAGGGGGAAGCTGTCCTTCGGGCAGGCCTTGTTGAGGTCGGTGAAGTCGATGCAGATCCTCCATTTGCCGTTCGACTTTTTCACCATGACGACGTTTGACAGCCAGTTTGGGTAATTTACCTCTCGGACAAAGTTGGCTTTGATGAGTTTGTCGACCTCTTCTTCAATGGCTTTTTGCCGCTCTGGGGCGAAGCTTCTCTTCTTCTGCTTAACAGGCCTGTGCATCTCGTCCACATTGAGACGATGGACGAGGACCTCGGGGTTAATTCCTGGCATGTCGGAGGCGGTCCAGGCGAAGATGTCGCATTGCTTTGGAGGAATCTGATCAGCCCGCGAGAGGCTCTCCTTTGAGTAGCGACCCGATCTTTATGGTTCGGTCGGGCCGAGCTTCGTCCAGCGGTACTTCTTCCAGCTTCTTCTGCCGGTTCTCCCCGTTGTTCGGCGAAGTCTTCGCGAGCGTCTAGCCCGTCAACTCGGGAATTCTGGACTGAAGGCTCGTGACGAAACATTGCCGAGCCATGGCCTGACTTCCCCGAACCACTCCAACTCCTCGCTCGGTGGGGAACTTCATAGACAGATGCGGGATAGAGACAACTGCCTTAAGGGACATCAAGCCGGGCCTGCCGAATATGGCGTTGTATGGGGACCTGAGGTCGGTCACTAGGAAATCGGTCTGTACAATGGTCACAAGGGGCCAGGTTCCCGCGCGGACCGTCAGGGTGACGATTCCTTCCGGGATGATGACGTCGCCGGTGAATCCCATCAGGGTGGAATCCACGGCTCGAAGGTTTTCCATGAGCAATTTCATCCTGGCAAACACACCGAGGTACAAAACGTTTACCGAGCTTCCACTATCAACGAGGATTCGGCTTACATCATAATTGTTCAAATTAAGGGATACAACAAGTGCGTCATCATGGGGGAGCTGTATCCCAAGAAGATCATCATCAGAAAAGGAGAGTTCGCCTGTGCGCCTTCTTTGGCACCGGTGCATCACCGTGCCCCTGGAGCTCGATCCGCCGGCCTCTTCAATCATGTTGATGCGGCCAACCACGGCGGATTGGTGGAGGAGGGAGTTGTGGGAGCTCGGGCTGGCGGTCACCTCCTTGTTGCTGCGGCTCGGGCGCCCTCCTGAACTGGTCCAGCCGTCCCCGCCGAATCAGTCTCTCGATTTCATTCTTCAGCTGCCAGCATTCTTCAGTGTCATGACCGTGCTCCCTATGGTAGCGGCAGTACTTGGCGGGATCTCTCCGGGTCGGGTTCCCTCGGAGAGGTACTGGTCGGGGAAGCTGGCGCTCTATCTCCATGAGGATTTGCGCCCGGGGCACAGTCAACGGAGTGTAGCGATCGAATCGCCTGGGGGGACTCCGGGAGCGATTCCTTGGCGGCAGCGGAGGGACTCTTTGGCGGCGAGGCGGACTTGGCCGACGGAGGGACGGTGTCTGTCGAGGACTTTGGGCTCCTTCTTCTTCGCTTGCTCAGCGCGGGCAATTCTCCGCGACTCCTCGACCCTAGCGTATTTGTCCGCAAGGGCCATCATATCAGATAGACATGGGGGGTAGCTGACCTCCATAGCCAGATAGAAGTCGCTCTCCTTCGAACTCCCCCCGCCAGGGCGGACATAGCCACCTCATGATTAAGGTGGTCCACCTCCAACATGGCCTTATTAAACGGCCAAGATAATTCCTCAAGGACTCCCCCTCTCTTTGCTTGACTTCGGAGAGGGAGTCGGATCTCCGTCGGTGGCGGCGGCTGCTGACGAACTGGCCAATAAAAAGGTGGCTCAGCTCGTCGAATGAATCAATGGAACCTGGCTTCAAGGCGTTGAACCAGGTTCGGGCGGATCCTCTGAGGGTGGATGGAAAGGCGCGGCAGAGGACCGCATCAGATGCTCCGTGGAACATCATTATTGACCGGAAGCTACTGAGATGGTCGTCCGGATCAGTGGAGCCGTGATAGGGCTCGACGGCTGGCAGCTTTGACATGGGAGGGAATCACTTCCTCCATGATCCCCTTAGAGAAAGGGATGCCCTGCTCCGCCTTGGGCTGGGGCAGATGGGTCTGCTTGGCGGCGTCCAGCTCCTGACGCATCTCCTGGATCTGACGGCGGATCTCCTCCTCACCGGCGAGAGGAGGAGCTGGGCGGAGAATCGCAAGGATGGCGTCGAATCATGGTGAGACGTCGCCGGGGAGAGGGAGCGGGCTCGCCGAGATCTGAGAGGATCTCTATCATAACCGGCTCGCGGGACTGGTTTGTCCCCCCTGGGGCGATGTGGGGGATCCGCTGATTCACGGATCAGAGGAGGAGGTTGCCGGCGAAGAAGGAATCGCCGTCTCCTTCTGGGATGCGAAGCAGGAGGAGCTGCAAGGCGCTCCTGGACCAGGTGGGTAAGAGCCTGGACTTGTTGGACCAGCGTAGCAAACTGGTCCTGGGTCACCGGAATGGCAGGCGGCGACGGAGTCTCGACAGGTGGGGGTTGCGGCGCTGTGGCGCCAGTCGGATCAGGCCTCTGGGAGGCGACCTGATCTTGGGCATCAGAGGTTGCTCTCTTCCGGTTGGCCATCAGAGAGGTTCTTCTCCGGATTTAGATCCTTGTCTCCTTTTTTCAAGTTTTAATGGGACTTGAGGCCCTTCCTCTAGCGCCAATCTGTTGCCGCCGGGATCCGTCCTCCGACTCGGGCGCGGTCGATCTCCAGGGAGAGGGGTGCGGCGGACCTGCAAAAGGAAGCCCACACGCGGAGGGACGCTGGGGGTGTCCTCCGCGGAAGGCCCTCCGACGCTCAAGTCAGTGAGGAAGGAATCGGCGATCAACCAGACAATGGGGAGGTGGATCTCTCCGGGAGACCTCTCCAGGGGGCGGCCAATCGGAAGCTCCAGAGGGCAGAGCACCGACGAGCTGCGGGAGAGAGGAGGTGCCCAGAGTTTGTGCGTCAAGAGTGCGTACCTGAGGGAATCTGCGAATCTGATATTTATAGACTGTCACCTGGGTCTTGAGCGTCTTCTGGAAGGTTCGAGGTTGTTACGATACGGAGGCGGACAGAATCAGGCCGTTGTGGGGCCGTTAGAATCCATACCCGTTTGTTAAGGGATCGACGGCTGGGAGAGCTCCTTGATGTCTTGAGATCTGGTTGAGTAGGCCTGGGGCGGTTATGATAGGTTTTAGGCCACGTCCCGACATGATTCCTTGTCTAGGATGCCGTTCTGGTAGGCCCGGGCTCTCCCGCGTCAGGTTCCGCGGAGGTAGATGTTAGGTTGTGGATCGCTCGAAGAAGCCGAGCTACGGAAGAGGAAGGGCCGAGGCTACGGAAGCCCGGAAGGGCCGAGCTATGGAAGCCCGGAAGGACCGAGCCATGGAAGCCCGGAAGGGCCGAGCTGTGGAAGCCCGGAAGGGACCGAGCGGAAGGAAAGGACCGAGCTGTGGAAGCCCGGAAGGACCGAGCTATGGAAGCCCGGAAGGGACCGAGCTATGAAAGCCCGGAAGGAATCGAGCTATGGAAGCCCGGAAGGGACCGAGCTATGGAAGCCCGGAGGAATCGAAGGGAGGAGGTTAGCCTTAACCGTCTCGCATGGATATTAACGCAATGACGATTTTATCCCTCAACAGATGTATTTGACGTTAGATTGCCATGTTTTGGTATATCATTGCACGGAGCGTTTGTATATTGTTTATCTTTTGATAGGACCTGAGTTGCATCCTTCACACGGTGCAAGGACACCCGTTCCTTCGCGCCCATACTGCGTTGAATCATTTCTTATTTTGCTTTGAGAGATGTGCGGCTGACATCGACTTGAGTTTGTTGTGCTTTAAGATCTATGGAGTTAATTATCCGACGGTAGAGAGGCACGAAGGAAACGGTATCCTTGTTTCGCGCAGGGGATATCATATCATACAACTCCCACGCATCCTCATTTAAAGCTCGTAGTTGGTGAAGTTCAAACATCACGGTCACGAGACTCTCGAAGTATGCTAGGTTGTTTCGAGAGCGCGCAGATAATACTTTCAGTCAAAACGACCATGATTTTTGATAAATAAAAGTGTACGTAAATTTAAATGGAGTGACCAAGGAAAAGCTATTCTATTCAGATGGAACTTGCAAACATGAATCACTAAATCCCTCTAAAATTTGCTATCTATATATATATGCTTACTGGGTATCATGAGTGATTGCTTTGTAGTATATACGAAGACTTAGCACGGTTTTGAACGTATACTTCTGTTTGGACGGGGGCTCATGCCATAGTCAACAGATCCGTCTCAAAAGATGGTTGAATTATGAAACTCGAACAGAATTCATGCAAGACTATTGAGTTTTAGATATCCTTTTGCTTGCAACAATCAATTTTGTATAATATGATATATTTATATTAATTGAAAAGATTTTCATTTAAATTGAACCGAAAGGAAGTGAATTTTTATTCAAATTTCAATGTCTTTTACAAAAAGATGCACTATGTGCTAAAAGATACAAAATACATAAGGTACATCAAGGATCCCCACCACGCCATCGTCGACGCCTGTACTGCTATGGCGATGCATGACTAGGGCTAGGAACATCAGGCTGAACAGGCTGCACTATAGATATATGCTAACCCTGCAACACATGCCATCTGCGATATGACATCGTACATGTGCGTCCCCTGTGACGCAGCAGCCTCCTCCCGATCCATATCAAGTATGTTAGTGCAAAGGCCAAGCGCATCTGCAATACGCTAGCTTAGCACGTCAGCATCAGCATCATCGGGACGTGATCGAGAGTAGATACTGGATCGGCTCTCCGGAGGGTGAACAGCCATATGCGTGATCCGAGAAAACCACTCCAAAAATTCCGGTACGCAATCTGAGGGTTGGGTCACCGGATGGCTCCTGCTCGCTGTGCTCAGCAGGTGATCCTCCCACCTCTCCCATAACTGCTCATAGAAGACGTAACGGATGCAGTATGAAGCTGCTGTCGATCCTCTGCTGGCTCGCTTAGGGGCTAGTGGCGCACGAGGGATCGTCTGTATCCTACCGAACTGTTGTAAAACCCTTTCAGGATGATAAGGTTTTACGACATCCATTCACTTCAGGCATTCACTAAAGAATGCAATATCAAGGAACGGACGATCATCCCGAATAAGACGATTGGGATCCCAAACTACCTGCATTATATTAAATCGTAATAAGTTGATAATGTATGACAAATTATATAAATACACATGTGCATGGTCCTATGGTACATACCTCATCTGCCCTCAGTACGTCCAATGACTCGCGTAGAATCACCAAATGGCCTATCGTAGAATGGGGTGGAGTGCCGGGAGTCCATCGGTGTACGCGAGGCCTAGCATCAGTATAGTCTAGGGCTGGGTGAGGAGTGAGAAAGGGAAAATGCTCATAAATCCATGCATGGAGAAGCGTCATATATCTACTGATCTGTCTAACGGATGCCTAGACGCAATCCCCAACTGCCGATATAAATGAGCCAAGGCAACCGCACCCCAGGCATATGTGCTCATTCTATCCAAATGCCATAGCATAGCAAGATAAGCTATAGGCACCCTCGTCCCGCTCTTATCGATAAAAAGTGTACATCCTAACAAAAAAGCAAATACGCTTGCGCTGCACAGTCTATCATACAGTGGCTATCTCTATCTGATACATTATGGAAATAACTCTTCAGCCACTCTAACCTCACAGACTAACTGCGGACAGATATAACCTCCTGACGTGCATCATCCCGTGATACATCCAATAGCTGCACTAGTAGGTCCTCAGCATCCCGATCACTCATCCTATCTGTAGACAAGGACACTGAGGCACCCATGACACTAATCCTTAATATGACGACAACATCATCCAACGTGATTATCATCTCACCAAAGGGAAGATGGAAGGTGTTCATCTCGGGCTGCCATCTCTCTACAAAGCCCGAGACAAGAATCTTATCGGCGAACCGATAAGAGCAATGCACTAGCTCTAGAAGACCCGACTGCTGAACTATATCCCTGAATCTCCTATTCGATTGCCCTGATGCTCACCACTGCCAATCACCTACTTTGGCAGCATGGCTCATGCACTTCAATGGAGTCTGTTCCTATGAAATATAAATGGATAACATGAATAACACATAACAGCATCGAAATAATACATTAAATAAAATATGGTAGAACAACGAACAAATACCTGTTGCCTCCAAATGGAGGCTGCAATATGTGTCCTGAAACTCCTAAGGACAGACTCATCCTCAGGACCGCTTGGACAAGGACCATCCGCCTCATCATCATCAACATTCATAGCTGGGATGTCCTCGTCTGCTGTCTCATCGGGGGGCGATGGTGCAACAAGATCCTCAGGAACCTTAGGAACCTCAATAACCTCAGGCGCCTGAGTTCTACATCTCCTGGCAGACGCTGTGGGTCTAACTTGTAAGGGGCCAGCATCCATATATGAAACATTGCAATATTCATTAGTAAATAAAAATATATCAAAATAATATATTTTATTAAAAATATTATAATATATACTTTATAATAATATACTTGATTATAATTATATATACTTTATAATATATTACTAATATACTAAATAATATTATTATAATATACTTTATTAAAATTATTTTATAATTATGTCAAAATAATATATTTTATTGAAAATATAATAATAAAAATATATGATTATGTAAATCATACTTTATAATATACTTGATTATAATTATAATTATAATAATTATAGTATAGTATATAATTATAATTATAATATACTACATTAATTATATTATATTATATAATTATTTTAATTATTTTAATTTTATAGAAATTTATTTAGTTCCGTTCGGCCCATCTGGGCTGAACGGATTTAGTTCTCAGCTGGCCGAATGGATTTCCCTCTGTTCGGCCCCATCCAGGGCCGAACGGAGCTGGGAGGCTTGGCGAAGGAGGGATCTTGGGGGGACGAAGGGGTAGATCATGTGGCGGAGCCGTTGGACACATATGGACGCCGGGGAGGGAGGGATCTTGGCAAAAAAAAAAAAAAAACATCTTGGGACAGATCGAGAAAAGGAGGGAGGGAGGGAGGGAGGAAGGGAGGGAAGGAGGGAGGAAGAAGACTTACCTTACCTGCCGAAGAGAGCGATCCGCTGCCGGGGAAGCCGCCGCTAGGGAGCACCATGAGCGAGAGAGGTGAGCGCGAGCAACAAGGGAAGGGTCGGACGCGAGGGGGAAGGGGGGGGCCAAATAGCAATCTTAAGGGGGCTGCTTGGAGGAGGGGTAGTTTAGGAATTTTATAAAAATAGGGGGGCTCCTCAGCAATATTGGAGGGCTACTGAGTAAAAAAAAAATTTGGGGGGCTCCTCAGCAATATTCGCGGGCCAAATGGACGCTCCCCATCCGCTATGGCAGACTCGATCATTGAAGGGAAATTCTATTTGGCGCGCATCTTTTGCTTAAGACCATCTATATTTTTTATTTTATTTTTTATTTAAATTTAGAAAATATCTAAACTACTCATTTCCTTCTTCACCCTTTTAACCCCTCTCGCTCCACATTTGGCCGAGTGTATGTTCGGCCAATCAGGGCCGAACAGACACTCTCTGTTCGGCCAAGAAGGCCGAACAAAACTAATTTTGTTCGGCCCAATAGACTGAACAGAACTGAATTCTACTCGGTCCAGCAGGTCGCTGGGTCGAACAAAGAAATTCTTCTATTCGGCCTGTGTGGTCGAACAGAATCTTTCTGTTCGACCAATCAGGCTGAACATATTAACTCAGTTCGGTCCTATGTGGCCGAACAGATTTGACCTGTTCGGTTATACAGGGCCGAACAACTCACGAATCAGAAAAAAAAATCAAAAACGGGGATATAACTAACCTTTACGACCGTAGAATCTTTCTAAATTGCTAGTTGCTTGTTCATTGCTCGATTATAAGTTGAAATCTCTTCAACCAAGCTTCAAATGGTCAGATCGAAGGGTGTTTTAATTGATCCGGAGTGAGGGAGGAGGGGGAAGGGGCAGGCAAGGAGGGCTGTTTTGACTTGGGGGTATTTTGATCTAAATATTTTAGGGATAAATATGTCTTTTTCTTTTACGTGGGCTGTTTGCGTATTTTGCTAACTTCACCAAAAGCTAAATCCACCCAATAGATTTTCCCCACGTAAAATTTTTAAACTACATGTCGCATTTACATGGCTTCATTCCAATATATGGTGTTTAGCTCCGATGCATCTCGCTGCTGCTCCCTTTCCCGCCGTCCTAGCCAACGTAGTTTCCCTGCAACTTTCTGGAAAGAGACGAACGACTTAACCAAGGTCAAGATGCCGTGGAAGGCTCTAATTGGTTGAAGCGTTGCTTTTCCCTGGACAAGTAGGAAAAAACACGCTTTAATATAAGATAATGTCGGTTTGGCTGTGGGACTTCAAAATACAATACTCATTTGACTCACTATTGCCAGTCTTTCAGAAATGCTAAAAACGGTATCTTCCAAGACTTTAGAAGTTTATACTCTCCCCATCTCACTGCCATTAAGGCTACAGATTCCACCGGACATCCATGTATGGCCTCGCGTAGTGCAATGGCTTGCCCATCAAGCAACCAAGATAGTTTTCCCCTTGTGAGAAACGGGCAGAAACAAAGCCGCAACTAGCTAGTAGATCTCAGAAGCAGAAGCAAAAATGACGGGGTGCCCTGCTTCTCTTTCCCTTGCCTTCTTCTCACTATTAGTATCTCAAGATCTGAAAATGCTTGCGGAGAGTTGTCACGCCCCAGACCCAAATATTGGGCTAGGGTGACAATCCGCCGCATGCCGGGCACGCAAGGCGTCTTAAAAATCTTGATATACGATTCAAATGGGGCAATAAATATGAAAACCAACCATAATACAAATGATAGTTATAAGTTTTGGGTTTCAAACCCTACACCCAAGTCATGCTAATAAAGTTGGGCTACAACAAGCCCTACACACAAACATAATAGGATTACACCAATGCAATGGTTCTTATTTTATTTATTAGAAGCTCCATCAACTCCGAATATCCATCATCAACCCTGAGGCTCTGAAAAACATTGTGAAGGTTTAATGAGTTTACACTCAATAAGTAAGCCTATTATACAATCATATCATACTTGAATTATATTTAACATGCTATCAACATATGCATTTTGTCAACTTAACATAAATTGAACATTCGATAAGCATCAGGATATGCATTCTAGCAAACTCACTGTTTATGTAATTATAGATTTCCTATGTGTCCCACGGCCCTGCAATACCTCAATCAGAGCACATCCTCCAGATGTGTGGCCATATAAAATCAACAGAACACATTGTACGATGTGTGGGGCCATACCATAACAGAACACACTCTACGATGTATGTGGCCATATGAAAATCAACAGAACACATTGTAAGACATGTGGGGCCATACCATAACAGAACACACTCTACGGTGTGTGTGGCCATATCATAACAGAACACGTCTACAATGTGTGGGGCCATATCATAACAGAATACATCTCCAGTGTGTGTGGCCATATCATAACAGAACACAGCTACAATGTGTGGGGCCATAGTAAAGGAGAACCGCGGCGACCCATATAAATCTATTTAACATTTTCATCACAATTACATCATGCATCTGTATCTCACATTACCTCACAGTGGTTTGCACAGTACTAGGAAATGCATATAGTCACCTCAATATAAACATATCGTACAGGCAATCACATTTCTGGCATATACATCAATAAATCATTTCTTACAATATTACCAATCACTATAATCATATAATTGTTCATTTGTAATCCACAGTTCCATGCTACATAGACAATTCAGATAATTTCTATTTTCTTCTTATTTATAAAAATGCATGCAAACTGTATATACTCAATTTATTAATTAAATAATTATTAAATTTGCATAATAGTCTTACTTACCTCCTACGCAAAATCCAAATGATGCACCAACTAATCAGATGTCTGGGCACCTACAGGATCAATGTACATAATTAATTCACTGAAATCTAATTAATAAAATGACCCTTAAGACCCTACCCAGACTAGTTCACGGGCCCAACTTTGGGCTCGAATATCTCCCACTATACACACCCAATTGGGGAAGTAAAAATACCCAAGAAACTAGAATTAACCCAGATTCTAGCCATATAATTTTCTTGCTAATCTCGGCCCGTTACGGGGCCCAAAAACAGCCCCAAAACTGCTCGCAGCACGGCCCAAAGGCCCAGACCAGGCCGGCCCAGCCGGCCCATGGCCAACCCCATCCCCCTGCTCCCCTGTTTCGCCCGAAACAGGGGACACCATCCGGCCGGCGGCCAGGGCCGCCGCCGGCCTAATCCCGTCCGGCCCGGCCACCGGAGGCCGGGCCGGAGCCGGCGCCGCCGCGGCCGGCCTCCTTCCCCTCTCTTTTCTCAATTTCTCTCCTCTCTCTCTTTCTCTCTTCTGCTCCGCGTGAAATTCACCGCGCCGGCGTCGATTCCGGCCAAATTGGCCGGTCCGGCCGTGGCCTCCACCGGACGCACGCCCGGCGCCGTGGAGGTCCGGCCTCCTCTCTCTCTCTCTCTCTCTCTCTTCTCTCTCTCTCTCTCTCTCTCTCTCTCTCGGCTCTCTCTCTCTCTCTCTCTCTCTCTCTCTCTCTCTGGCAGGGGGACATACCTGAGAATGATGCGCCAGGATGAAGGAAGGAGTCCTCCTCCTTCACATTTTAATCACCTGTGCGACGCCTCGGTTCGGGAGTTCCCGAAGACTAAACGCTTCACCTGGAGCGAAGCGTCAGCCAGGGAAAACCAACAGGCTAGAACCTGGTTCATCTGAACCAAACCTGGTTCATCTAAACCGGGTTACTACATCCTCCCCTCCTTATAAAAATTTCGGCCTCGAAATTGGTATACTATAAATCTCAAAAGTCAACAATCTAAGATAGATAAATTACCTTCAAATAATTGTGGATACTTTGTTTTCATCTCTTCCTCCAGTTCCCAAGTAGCCTCCCTCTCAGAATGATTACTCCATTGTATCTTGACATAGGGAATGGTACGCCGCCTCAGTACCTGATCTTTGCGGTCCACGATACGCATAGGATGTTCCTCATATGATAAATCCTTCCTCAACTGAATAGGCTCATAAGCTATAACATGACTGGGGTCTGAAACATACTTCCTCAACATAGATACATGGAATACATTGTGAACACCAGATAAAATCGGAGGCAGTGCTAAGCTGTATGCAACCTCCCCAACTCTGCTCAAGATCTCAAAAGGTCCAATATAGCGTGGACTAAGCTTTCCTCTAATCCCAAATCTCATCACATCCTTGGTTGGTGATACCCTTAAGAATACATGATCCCCAACCTGAAATTCTAACTCCCTTCTTCTGACATCAGCATAACTTTTCTGCCTGCTCTGAGCTGTACGAAGACGCTCCCTGATCAAATGCACCTTATCTACTGTCTGCTGGATCAGCTCAGGGCCTAGCAATTTTCTTTCCCCCACATCATCCCAACATAAAGGAGATCTGCACCTCCTACCATACAAGGCCTCAAATGGAGCCATGTGGATACTGGCTTGGTAACTATTATTATATGCAAATTCCACCAAAGGTAAGTGATTATCCCAAGCCCCACCCAAGTCCATCACACAGGCTCGCAACATGTCCTCCAGAATCTGTATGGTCCTCTCTGACTGTCCATCAGACTGGGGATGATAAGCTGTGCTAAAGTTTAATTTGGTTCCCAAGGCCTTATGAAGGCTCTTCCAAAACTGTGATACAAATCTGGTATCCCGGTCAGATACAATAGAGACAGGAACACCATGAAGTCTCACGATCTGCTCAATATACATGCTAGCCAATCTATCACTCGAGACTCCAACTCTGAAAGGTAGAAAGTGGGCTGATTTTGTCAGTCTGTCCACAATAACCCAAACTGCATCATTACTCCTGGGAGTTTTGGGCAAACCAGTCACAAAATCCATAGTAATCTTTTCCCATTTCCACTGAGGAATCATCAGAGACTGAAGGGGTCCCGCAGGCCTTTGGTGTTCGGCCTTCACTCGCTGACATACCAAGCACTTGGCCACAAACTGAGCAATCTCCCTCTTCATACCTTTCCACCAAAAATTCTCCTTTAAGTCTCTATACATTTTAGTACCACCTGGATGAACAGTATAGGGAGAGTAGTGAGCCTCCCTCAAAATCTCGGCTTTCAACTCCTCATTGCTAGGTACACAAAGTCTGCCTTCAAATCTCAGGGATCCATCATCCATTACATAAAATCCACTCTGAACTCCTGACTGAACAGCAACCTTAATTCTTTGAAGATCTGGATCTTCCATCTGGGAGGACTTAATTTTGTCAACAAGAGTCGGCTGAAGAATAAGTGCAGCAACAAGTCCATCAGACTGCTGTACTCTCAGTCCAATCTCCCACCTCTCGAGGTCCTTCAGAATGTGAGGCTGGGAGGTAAGCATAGCAGCTAACTCAGAAGAGGTCTTCCTACTCAAGGCATCAGCCACAACATTAGCCTTCCCAGGATGATAATGCAGATTCAGATCATAGTCCTTCAGAAGCTCCAACCACCTCCTCTGCCTCAAATTGAGCTCCTTCTGTGTGAAGATATATTTTAGACTCTTATGGTCTGTATACACATCACACGACACCCCATAGAGATAATGCCGCCAAATCTTTAAAGCAAAAACCACCGCAGCTAATTCCAGATCATGAGTAGGATAATTCTGCTCATAAGGCTTCAGTTGTCTGGAGGCATAAGCTATCACCTTTCCACTCTGCATCAGAACGCATCCCAATCCTCTTCGAGAGGCATCAGTATAAAGTGTAAAACCCTCAGATCCTGACGGAAGAACAAGGATGGGAGCTGACACTAATCGCTTTAACTCCTGGAAACTTTTCTCGCACTCCTCTGTCCAATCAAACTTTACTCGCTTCTGGGTTAAGCGAGTTAGAGGTAGAGCAATGCTAGAGAAGTCTTCCACAAATTTACGGTAATACCCAGCAAGTCCCAAGAAACTTCTGACTTCCGCCACATTGGAAGGTCTGCACCAGCTAATAATAGCATCAATCTTTTTCGGGTCCACAGAAATGCCGTCAATAGAGATTATATGACCCAAGAAAGATACTTGGTCCAACCAAAAATCACACTTCTGCAACTTGGCATAGAGCCTCTTCTCCCTAAGAATCTGCAGCACCATCCTCAAGTGATCCTCATGCTCCCTGTGACTCTTAGAATAGATCAAAATATCATCAATGAAGACCACCACAAACTGATCCAAATATGGCTTAAAGATTCTATTCATCAAGTCCATGAATGCTGCCGGGGCATTAGTCAATCCAAATGGCATCACTAAAAATTCGTAATGGCCATATCTGGTTCTGAATGCTGTTTTAGGCACATCTCCCTCCTTGACTTTAAGCTGATGGTAACCTGACCTGAGATCAATCTTCGAGAATACTCGGGCTCCTTGGAGTTGATCAAACAAGTCATCAATCCTCGGCAAAGGGTATCTGTTCCGCACTGTTACCTTATTAATTTCCCGGTAATCAATGCATAGCCGGAGACTGCCATCCTTCTTCTTAACAAATAGAACTGGAGCACCCCAAGGGGAAACACTGGGTCTGATAAATCCCCGATCTAGGAGCTCCTGCAACTGATCTTTCAATTCTTTTAACTCAGCCGGGGCCATGCGGTAAGGAGCCTTGGATATAGGCCCAGTTCCAGGAATTAAGTCAATGGAGAATTCAACCTCCCGATCTGGGGGCAAATCAGTCAATTCATTAGGGAAAACATCAGGAAATTCTCGAGCTACAGGAATATCCTCCAACTTGGTCTCCTCCTTTTGAAGATCCTTAACAACAGCAAGGAATCCTTGACCACCACTCAATAAATACTTTCCAGCCTGTAGCGCTGAAATGAACACAGAGGCTAGATGTGACTGACCCCCAGTAAAACTGAATTCAGACTGATTTGGAATTTTGAAATTGACAATCTTCCTGAAACAGTCTACTGAAGCATGATAGGAGGCTAACCAATCCATGCCAAGGATAACATCAAAGAATTTCAATGGAAGGACAAAAAGATCAGCATATAATCTCATATCCTCAATGATAATCAAGCAGGATTTGCATACTGTGCCAACTTTCATAATATCACCATTTGGAAAGGCAATGAGCAACTCATGGTCTAGAGATTCAGGTGTCAATGATGTATTCTTGCTAAGATAGGTGTCAGATATAAATGAATGCGTGGCACCCGGGTCAATAAGTGTTTGAGCATACGCAGTGCCAACTTTAATCATTCCTGGATATAAGTAAATTTTGTTTTAACATCAAAGATTTAACATTTAATCTAATGTTCTAGTAATTACCAATACATTGCGCTAGAAAAGGGTATTATACTAGGTATGTATTTAAATGGTTTACCTGTCACCACAGAATTAGAAGCGGCAGCATCCTGCTGAGTGAGGTTGAAGACTCTACCCTGGGTCCTCTGTGGCTGCTGCTGCTGCTGAATCAACCCTTGACTAGAAGAGGGCTGCTGAGTCTTCTGAAGGGGACAGGTAGCCATTTTGTGATCAGTCCTCCCGCAGAGGTAGCAGGCACCCGACACACCACGGCAAGGCCTTCCTGGGTGAAAACTCCCACAGCGAAGGCAACGTGTCTCTCTATTCCTCTGTCCTGCTGGGGCCTGCTGCGCACCTCTCTTCCTGACCTGGGTTGGGGGTTGGCCCGCAATAGGCCCCTTTTTCTTCCTCTGCTCCCAATCCCTCTGAACTGTATTCATATCTCTCTCAATTACCAAAGCCTTATTCACCACAGCACTATAGGAATGAAGCTCAAATGCATTGACTGCCTGCATCAGTCTGGGTCGCAGCCCCTCTGTAAATCTGGTGATCTTGGCCATTTCATTAGTCACAATACTTGGAGCAAAGCGGGCCAATCTGGTGAACTCAGCTTCATATTGGGCCACAGAAAGATTCCTTTGCTCCAACTTAAGAAATTCTGATTCCATCCTCCTTTGTACACTCCTGGGAAAGTACTTGTCAAAGAATACCTCCTTAAACTCTCCCCAAGACATAACCTGACCACCCCGACGCTGCTCCTCAACTAGCCACCAGTCATAAGCCTCCCCCTGGAGAAGATAAGTAGCAAATCTGATCCGCTCCAACTCCTGGCTACCATGGGCCATAAAAGCCTTCTCCATATCTCGCACCCATCTCTCAGCATCAATAGGGTTGCTAGAACCAGAGAAAGGAGCAGGGGCAAACTTCTTGAAATCTGCAAAGCTACGGCCAATCCCTACCCAGGGTTGAGGTGGAGTAGGCTGGGTCAATGGTGTGAAATGAGTAGTAGGTACAGTGGACTGAATTTGTGGAGCAGGAGGGACAAATAGAGTCTGTGGCATAGTGGAAGCAGGCTGCGTCTGCGGGACAATAGGGGTAGGCTGACTCTGCGGAACAGTGGGAGTAGGCTGAGTCTGCGGAGCAGGAATGGCAGACTGAGAGGATAAAGCCTGATGAATTTGTTGTTGCATGTCCCGCATCGACTGTGCCATACCCGATAGAACCTGAAGCATCTCGGTCTGGAGTCGCTGATGATCAGTCCCAACAGGGTTGACAGGGGCAGCACCTCCAGTAGCATCCTGACCTCCTGGTTGACCAACATTTCCAACCTGGGAGCCCTCATCATTTTGTTGGCTCCTAGTGCGAGCCATTACTATCTCCTGATAAATTAGTTATTATAAAAATCATGATCAAACTTTTCATATCAGGCTCCCAAAACATAAGGTTTGAAATTCATATAAAGTGATAATTGTCTCAATGTCAACCTATTTGTTTGCCTAGGGTGTCATCATGTATGTGATCCTAAGGTCAATAACCTAGGCTCTGATACCACTAAAGCTGTCACGCCCCAGACCCAAATATTGGGCTAGGGTGACAACCCGCCGCGTGCCGGGCACGCAAGGCGTCTTAAAAATCTTGATATACGATTCAAATGGGGCAATAAATATGAAAACCAACCATAATACAAATGATAGTTATAAGTTTTGGGTTTCAAACCCTACACCAAGTCATGCTAATAAAGTTGGGCTACAACAAGCCCTACACACAAACATAATAGGATTACACCAATGCAATGGTTCTTATTTTATTTATTAGAAGCTCCATCAACTCCGAATATCCATCATCAACCCTGAGGCTCTGAAAAACATTGTGAAGGTTTAATGAGTTTACACTCAATAAGTAAGCCTATTATACAATCATATCATACTTGAATTATATTTAACATGCTATCAACATATGCATTTTGTCAACTTAACATAAATTGAACATTCGATAAGCATCAGGATATGCATTCTAGCAAACTCACTGTTTATGTAATTATAGATTTCCTATGTGTCCCACGGCCCTGCAATACCTCAATCAGAGCACATCCTCCAGATGTGTGGCCATATAAAATCAACAGAACACATTGTACGATGTGTGGGGCCATACCATAACAGAACACACTCTACGATGTATGTGGCCATATGAAAATCAACAGAACACATTGTAAGACATGTGGGGCCATACCATAACAGAACACACTCTACGGTGTGTGTGGCCATATCATAACAGAACACGTCTACAATGTGTGGGGCCATATCATAACAGAATACATCTCCAGTGTGTGTGGCCATATCATAACAGAACACAGCTACAATGTGTGGGGCCATAGTAAAGGAGAACCGCGGCGACCCATATAAATCTATTTAACATTTTCATCACAATTACATCATGCATCTGTATCTCACATTACCTCACAGTGGTTTGCACAGTACTAGGAAATGCATATAGTCACCTCAATATAAACATATCGTACAGGCAATCACATTTCTGGCATATACATCAATAAATCATTTCTTACAATATTACCAATCACTATAATCATATAATTGTTCATTTGTAATCCACAGTTCCATGCTACATAGACAATTCAGATAATTTCTATTTTCTTCTTATTTATAAAAATGCATGCAAACTGTATATACTCAATTTATTAATTAAATAATTATTAAATTTGCATAATAGTCTTACTTACCTCCTACGCAAAATCCAAATGATGCACCAACTAATCAGATGTCTGGGCACCTACAGGATCAATGTACATAATTAATTCACTGAAATCTAATTAATAAAATGACCCTTAAGACCCTACCCAGACTAGTTCACGGGCCCAACTTTGGGCTCGAATATCTCCCACTATACACACCCAATTGGGGAAGTAAAAATACCCCAAGAAACTAGAATTAACCCAGATTCTAGCCATATAATTTTCTTGCTAATCTCGGCCCGTTACGGGGCCCAAAAACCAGCCCCAAAACTGCTCGCAGCACGGCCCAAAGGCCCAGACCAGGCCGGCCCAGGCCAAACCCCATCCCCTGCTCCCCTGTTTCGCCCGAAACAGGGGACACCATCCGGCCGGCGGCCAGGGCCGCCGCCGGCCTAATCCCGTCCGGCCCGGCCACCGGAGGCCGGGCCGGAGCCGGCCGCCGCCGCGGCGGCCTCCTTCCCCTCTTTCTCTCTCAATTTCTCTCCCTCTCTCTTTCTCTCTTCTTGCTCCGCGTGAAATTCACTGCCGGCGTCGATTCCGGCCAAATTGGGGCGGTCCGGCCGCCGTTGGCCGGACCAGAGCCGGCCGCCGCGGCCGGCCTCCCCTCTCTCTCTCCTTAATTTTCTCTCTCTCCCTCTCTTTCTTTCTTTCTTTCCGCGCTGTGCGCTCGGTGCCGGCGGCACGGCCGGCCACCAAGGCCGGCCGGACCTCCACCGGACGCACGCCGGCGCCGGTGGAGGTCACCGGCCAATCCACAGGCCGGCTCTCTCTCTCTCTCTCGGCTCTTTCTCTCTCTCAGGCTCTCTCTCTCTCTCTCCTCTCTCTCTCTCTCTCTCTGGCAGGGGGACATACCTGAGAATGATGCGCGCCAGGATGAAGGAAGGAGTCCTCCTCCTTCACATTTTAATCACCTGTGCGATGCCTCGGTTCGGGAGTTCCCGAAGACTAAACGCTTCACCTGGAGCGAAGCGTCAGCCAGGGAAAACCAACAGGCTAGAACCTAGTTCATTTGAACCAAACCTGGTTCATCTGAACCGGGTTACTACAAGAGTACTAGGCCTGAGCATAACGTGATAGGCAAAAAATTATGTTGATCCCTTGCATGTTTGTCAGACCAAATAATATACATTTCAAACATGCAGAAATAAGACCAATATATATTTCATAATAAAAAAAATATAAATAAACACATAAATACCTTCAGTCATTGATCAACGTAAATAAATTTCAGATCATGATAAGACTCTTCCATACCTTACGGTCTCTCTTAGCGATGGTATAAATTTACGTAGAGACCAGGTGCAGGAACCTTTCCATTTTATTTTTCTTTATGCCTTATCTGTCCATCATAGAGGGTGCTTCAAATGGAATATGATTGAGGGATGTCTATCTTAATCATGAATTCAAATTTTTGAATCTACGTAATCCTCGATATTGAATATAGGACCATCTTAATTGTGTCTAATCGATACCTTAATGATAAAAATCAATATTCTTCCACTTGGTCCGTATATTCTATTACTATAGTAAGAAACAGAATACATGGATCATAACAATAGATCCTCTTAAATTGAGTATTATTAACCATGTATCACAATGTATTATATTTTTCAAACATATATAACTTAATGAATAAACCACATGTTTATTTTAGGTCCAACTTAATAATGCTCATCACAAGATAAATGTGTACACTAAAAAACTGAATGTGAATCACAACCATAAAAGAGTTTCATTAATTATAAAATTTGTCTATACAACAAATTAAACAAAACAACCACAACCCATACTGTCTATGCGATCCCTAAACTTCTGGTGGCATGCCTTTAGTTAAGGAATCAGCTATCATCAACTCAGTGCTCACGTGCTCAATAACCACAGTCTTTTCTTTAACACGTTCTCTTATGGCTAAATATTTGATGTCGATGTGCTTGCTTCGACTATCATTTTTTGTTGTTTTTAGCCATAAATACTGCAGCTGAATTATCACAATAAATCTTCAATGGCCTAAATATATAAAGAATCCACAATTCTAAGCCCATAAATGAAACTCTTTAACCATACACCATGCTAAGTAGCCTCGAAATAAGACACGAACTCGGCTTCCATGGTGGAAGTAGCAGTCAAAGTTTGCTTGGCGCTCCTCCAAAATATAGCTCCACCAGCAAACATAAATATGTATTCAGATGTTGACTTTCGAGAATCAACATAACTAGCAAAGTCAGAATCAGAGTAGCCAATCACTTCCAAATTTTTAGTTCGTCTGAACATAAGCATGTAGTTCTTGGTACCCTGAAGATACATCATCACCTTCTTAGCAACTCTCCAGTGGTCTAAATCTGGATTACTCTGATATCTCCTCAACATCCCAACTGCAAATGCTATGTCAGGCCTTGTATAGACCTGAGCATACATCAAGCTACCAATAGCTGAGGCATATGAAATATTTTTTATTTTCTTCCTCTCAAAGTCATTCCTCGGGCACTAACTCAAATTGATTCTGTCACCCTTGGCTATGGGAGCTATACTCGATGAACACTTTTTCATCCGAAATCTCTCTAAGATTTTATCGATATAGGTTTCTTGATAGACCTAAAATATCTCGAAGTTTGTCTCTCTGAATTTTAATGCCAGTGCATAAGAGGCATCACCCATATCTTTCATGTCAAAATTCTTAGAGAAAAATTATTTCACCTCATGTAACATACCTTTATCATTGGTTGCAAGTAAAATATCATCTACATATAGGATCAGAAAATAAATTTTGATCCATGATGTTCTCTACAAATCTAAATGAAGAAATCACATCATGAAATTTTGAGTACCATTGTCGAGAGGCTTGTTTCAATCCATATATAGATCTCTTAAGCTTGCATACCAATTGCTCATTATTACTAGAGAAAAATCCTTTAAGTTATTTCATATAAACCTCTTTCTCTAGATCTTCATTGAGAAATGCAGTTTTCACATCTATTTGTTGCAGCTTTAAGTCAAAATGCGCACAAGTGCCATGATAATGCAAAGAAATCTTTCTTGGATATAGAAGAAAATGTCTTCTTGTAATCAATTCCCTCTCTTTGAGTGAATCCCTAAGCAACGAGTCTTGCCTTATATCGCTCAATGTTGCTTAACGAGTCTTTCTTGGTCTTAAAGACCCATTTACAGCCAATGGCTTTTGCTCAATCAGAAAACTTAATAAGATTCCAGACTTCATTAAATGCCATAGAATTCATCTTCTCTTTTATAGCATCATACCATAAATTGGATTCCTTACAACTCATGGCTTGTAAAAATATTTGAGGATCATTTTTAGCTCCAATATTATAGTTTGACTTGAAGATACACAATATAGTCACTAGAAATTGCTGATTTCTTTTCTCTTGCAGATCTTTTCAATATTGTAACAACCTCCTCTCGTGATGTTAATTGTTCAACTATCTCTGGTAACTCATGAGAGACTAGATCTACTAGTTCATTATCAGCAAATTATGGAATTTCAACGACTGGTTGTCTGATGCCCATTTGATCTTGAGGGGCACTATGAACGATAATTAGTCTGTCACTTGAAGTGAAAGGTTGAGCATCAGAATATTTTCTTTCAGGAATCATGCTCTGCAATTGATCACTTTCACTGATCAAGTCATTTTCAAGAAATTTGGCATTTCTTGATTCCATAATCCAAGTTATGTGAGATGGACAATAAAATCTATATCCTTTGGACCTCTTGGCATATCCAACAAAATATCCACTAATGGTCCTAGGTTCAGCTTTTTTCTTATGGATTATACACTCTCACTTCACATGGGCATCCTCATATGCGTACATATCACAAACTTGGTTTTCAACCTTTAAATAACTCAAATGGCATTTTGGAAACAACCTTGGTTGGAACCTGATTCAATATGTACACGCCGTCTTGAGAGCTTTTGTCCACAAGGACTTAGGCAGTTTGGAGCTGCTAATCATGCTCCTCATCATGTCCATCAATGTTTGATTCCTTCTCTCTGCTATACCATTCTGATCAGGTGAGTCAGGTAAACTGTATTGAAAAATAATCCCATATTCTTGAAGAAACTTTGCAAATGGACCAGGCATTTGTCCATCTTCAGTGTATCTCCCATAATACTCACCTCCTCTATCGGATCTCACAATTTTGATTTATTTTTCACATTGTGTCTCTACTTCTGCCTTAAAAATTTTAAAGACATCTAATGCTTTATTTTTATTTTGAAGCAAGTACAAATATATAAATTGTGAGTAGTCATCGATGAAGGATAAAAATCCATATCCGGACAACAAATGTTTGTGTGTATGATCTCTAATAGGTCTGAACTCCTCTTGGCATCTTTCTTTGACTTGTTGGTCTGCTTGCCCTTAATGCAGTCCATACAAGTGTCAAAGTCAGTGAAGTCCAAATACTGAGTACTTCTTCATTCACTAACCTTTTGATTCTATCTATGGAGATATATCCCAATCTTCGGTGCCATAACATGGAAAAGTTATCATTTACAACACATCTTTTCATGCTAGCCCTAACATGCATCACATCATGAGTGGTATCATTTTGCAAATTAATATAGAAAAGACCATCAGACAAAGTACAATTCCCAATAAGTTCAGATTTATAATATAAACTAGAAGAAGTATCTAAAAAGTTGAAGGAATAACCCAAAGGTACAAGTCTTGAAACTGAAATTAAATTCCTAGAAAAATTAGGTACATAAAAAGTCCTTTCCAAATTTAAAATAAAACAACTACTAAGAACTAAAGTGCATGTCCCTATAGCTTCCACATGTGAGTGCATCTTATTTTCTGAAAAGATATATTGCTCACTTTCCACTAGCTTTCTTAAGTTTTGCATATCCCACAAAGTATTGCAAATGTGGATTGTAGAACTAGAATCAATCCACCATGTGTTATAAATAACATCAGCCATATTAGATTCATAACAGACAAATGATATTATTTTACCTTTCTTTTCAAGCCAAGTCTTGAACTTGATGCAATCCTTCTTCATGTGTCCCTTCTTCTTACAGAAAAATACTTGGATTCCTTCTTAATGTCAGATTGGGGTGCTATTTTACTTTTACCCTTCTTCTTGGTCCGTGCCTGATCTTTTCCATTTATAGTCAGCATTGCACTCTCACCCAATTCCATCACCAGTCTACCCTATTCTTGAACACACATGGCCAAAAGTCCATTGATTGATCATTTTTTCTTATGTATATTATAAGATATCTTAAATGGTTCATACTACTATAGAAGGGTGTTTAAAATATAGTACACCAGAAAGGACTCAGACATTTTAACCTCAAGAGTCTTCAGTTGAGCTGCAATGTCCCTCATTTGCATAATGTGCTCACGCACACCTCTCACTTCAGTGAGCCTCAAGAATGAGAACTTCAAAATTAGGGTGCTGGCAAGAGCTTTGTCTGTAGTACTGAATTGCTCATCAATGACCTTTAGTAGCTTCCTGACATTCTTATGCTTATCAACTGAACCACGTATACCAACAGAGATTTTTATCTTTATGAACATTACACTCAAGCGATTAGATCGCTTCCAACGTTCATAAATCGCAATCTCACTAGGAGTGCTAGTGTGAGTTACTGAAGGTGGTTCATCCTTTTTTATAGCATAATCAATGTCCACCATCCCAGATGAAGAAGAATTCTCTCCTTCCAAACGTTATAGTTATCACCCCTCAATTCAGGTATGTCATATTTTATATCAGAGAAATTTACATGTTGCATAACAACAAAATTAAACATACATGCTTATTACCAAAAATTGAGGCTAATAAAAATGCTTTACCAATGTAAATCATGCATTTAGAAAATAGTAAATCTACTGACATAAAACTTGCTTGTAGGCTAAAGCTCTAATTCAATTAGATTCACTTAAGTCTGTATGATAAAACTATCAAATTATGTTCCTTCTTTCTAATTTCTGGATAGATTAGAAAATATAATTTGATATTTTATCCTAATTAATTATACAAATATAACAAATTTTTTTATGAAATAAATTTTATTATCCATATAATTAATTATAATTAATGTCTATTATTTATGTGATTCATTAACTTTATTATACAATTTTATAATTAAGGATGCTGTGGCTACTCCTTAATTATTTAAATTATATTTATCACTTTATACATTATTTAAATTTTATGCTCAATTATGTCACTCAAAATGCATGCATAATTCATAAAATTTATACACACAAATTCTAAATATAATTGAACATAATTAGGCTAGGCCAACGGCCCAATCATTTGATGGACGAGCCAACAGTCCACCATCCTCACCCAATTTCAATAGTTTAATTCACCTCAAAATTTTCTCAATCATTCCAAAAATTTTCTCAACATGGGTCAGACGTAGGTGCGGCCCAGGCTGGACACGCGGCCCAGCCTGGCGGCTAGACGCTTGGCCCAAGTGCTGGCCGCTGGGCCAGCGCCTGGCTGCCTGCCCAAGCGAGCGCCTGGGCCAGCCGCTGGGCCAACGACTGGCCTAATTGGCTGCTAGCCCAGGCTGGCGGCAGTCATTTTTTTTAATGATACCCGTATCACGCAATACGAGTCTATCATGGGAGAGAGCCTAATCCCACGGTTTCTTTGATCTCAAATTTAAAAATCTAAGTTTTAACCATCATACCAGAATCTCAATCCCACATCTTTTATGATTTTTTTTATTTAAACTATATCCAGCGAACAAATAGGTGCATGCTTCATGGCATAGATCTTGCTAATGCTTCTCTTAAATAAAACTAAATTAAATAAAATTGAATATTAAGAGTTTACCAAATCTAATGCCCTTTCTGATGATTCTTGATGACCTATTAACTCTTTCGGTACGCAGATAGTTGGGTCAAATGCACCAAGATACTACCAGTAGCCTTCCTTATTGGTATGTCTCTAATATCCCTACCATACGCCCGTTGGGTCAAATAATTCATGGTACTACCAGTAGCCTCTCCTTTGGACTATCCCTAGATAAGAGAAATAGAGACCAAGAATGCCTTACCTTTCTTTATCAAATAAATGAAATAATGATGGTTTCTCAAGAATTTTATCAAATTCTAAAAATAATATAGATTATATAGAAAGAATCCCAATAAACAAAGAAGAGGTATTTTTATAGGCCCTGATACAATAAAAAATTATATTGATCCTTTGCATATTTGTGAGACTAAATAACATATATATCAAATATGTAGAAATATGAGACCAATATATATTTATCATGATAATAAAAAATATAAATAAACACATAAATACCTTCAGCCATTGATCCACGCAAATGGGTTGATATTTCTTCAGATCAGGCTCTTCCATACCTTACAGTCTCTCTCAGTGATGGTATAAACTTTCGTAGAGACCAGATGCAAGGACCTTTTCATTTTATTTTCCTTTATGCCTTATCTGTCCATCACAGAGGGTGCTTCAAACGAAATATGGTTGAGGGATGTCTATCTTAATCGTGAATTCAAATTTTGAATCCACGTAATCCCTCGATATTGAATATAAGACTATCTTAATCGTGTCAATCGATATGCTTAATGGAAAAAAACCACATAACGATGATAATCTTCTGATGAGATATATGTATCTTGGTGGGTGTACAGATCGTGGAGATGTGCGTTCACATGGATTGCATGGGATGCGAGAGCAAAATAAGGAAGGCACTTCTTAAATTAAAAGGTATGCAAAATAAGCAAACCAAACGCTTGATGTTAGGGAGAAAGCAATGAAGAATTTCTCTTCATTTTTCTCATCTAATTTATCTGCAAATCGTGTTTCCCTCTTGTTATTGACTGCATACATTACTGCTAGGAGACTATTGGTGTAGCAGTCGAAGAAAATCCCTGGTGTTATTTCAAATGATCCTGGGACTTAACCTCATCGTTGTTCGTTAATGTGTTGCAGGGGTGGATAACATGGACATGGTGTTGGAAAAAGTTTTAATTAAAAAAAAAAGAGAAGGAACCATGTGAGCATTTTGCTGCTCACGAGAGCACGAGCGTTCCATGTATAAAAAAGAGGGGAAGAATAGCAGGCCAAGAACATCCCTCTAATCATTTTCTTGGCAAGAATGAAGTAGCCTAGAGAGAAAGTGTTGACCCAATTATTGATTTTGATGATTAATAAAAGACATGAGTATATTCATTTTGTTTCTAATAGATTTAACAAGTGTTTCAGGGATTAAAAATGTTTGATCAATCAAAAAGAATAAAGAAACATGTTTTGAATCAATGTTTTAAAAGAACTTTTCAAAGTTCAGAGCTTGGAGTCGACACCCAAATAGTCAGGAGCCGACCCCAAGGCGTATCAGAAGGTTTCTAGGATTTTGGCATGGTCTGGAGTCGACACCCAGGGTTTCAGAGCCAACTCCAACCTGAGATACAGAGAAGTGCATTCTGTTTCAGTTTCTGGAGCCGATACCTAGAATTCGGGAGCCGACACCTGAGTTTCTGGAGCCGACTCTAACCTGAGAACAGAGAGCGTATTTTTATGGACTTTTCTGGAGCCGACACTTACAGTTTCTGGAGCCGACTCCCGAAAGCGACGAGCCGACACTTACCTTTCTCGGAGCTGACTCCCCAACAACTTTTTCTTTACTATTTTTGAACACCCGACTTGGAGCCGACACCTGAAAAGTTGGAGCCGACTCCAACCTATCAGGAACGGATTTTTTATCTGTCAGAACGGACTTCAACGGTAAGATTTCTTTTCACCTAACCTCTAACGGCTATTTTCTTTGTGTGTAGAAGAATCCATACATCTCACAACTGCTATATTTCCCACCTAAACCTGTATTAAGAGATCTATATAAAGGAAAAATCGTTCGTTTGAAAAAAAAAGAAAGCACATACAAAAGAAAAGAAGAAAAATCAAGAAAAAATACTCTGTGAAAAAGAGAGAGAAATTAACTTAGAGCTCAAATCCATCATCCTCAGAAAGCTCAAAGAGAAATCCACAAGCTTCTCAAGTTCAAATCAAGGAGATTTCCAACATTTGAAGAGAGAAAGCAAAAGCCCCATATCCTCATCTTCTCAACTGCAAGTTTCTGAAGAATCTGAGCTGAGGCCCTGATTCAATCTTTCAAAGGAGAAGAGGAAAAGAAGAAAAGAAGAAAAGCACACATTCAAATATCTTCAAACAGGCTTTTGTTATCCTTGTTTAGTTTATTGTTTATTTGCTTATTTGAGGAGCTGCTGTGTACTTAAACTCTATTTTTCATTTGTGCTTGCTGATTCAATCGGAGGATTGAATTAGTGGAGGTGGTATACCTCGGTACAAGCTAAGGATAGCTTGTGGTTGGGTTTTGTGCTGGTGAGCCCAAAAAACCAGCTGGGTTCGTTGTAATCCCAGGGGAAACAACAAGTTTTGAGTTGTGTGCTTGTAAAACAACTCGGCTGTAATCAAGTAGATTAGTGTGGACCCAAGTGATACTTGGGAGTGGACGTAGGTGTTGGATACACCGAACCACTATAAAATCTTTGTATTTGTCGTGTTTTGACACTCTCACTCTATCTCTTTATTTGTGCTTAGCATTTATCTTGCACTTAATCTCTTTTAATTCAAAGCACATANATACTTGGGAGTGGACGTAGGTGTTGGATACACCGAACCACTATAAAACTTGTATTTGTCGTGTTTTTGACACTCTCACTCTATCTCTTTATTTGTGCTTAGCATTTATCTTGCACTTAATCTCTTTTAATCAAAGCACATAGTTTCAAAAGGTTAAATTCTTAAGAACCCAATTCACCCTCCCTCTTGGGTTGCCATCTGGGCAACAATTGGTACAGAGCTTGTGCTCATTGTTTATTTGATCACACGATCAAGAGCTAAAGATTCAAATGGCAGCTCAAGCTAGATTTCATTTGTTGAAGGTCATTCTACTAATAGACCTCCTTTGTTAATGGTTCGAATTATTCTTATTGGAAAGATAGAATGAAAATTTTTATTCAAGCTTTAGATTATGAACTTTGGAGTGTAATCACTAATAGACCAAGCACACCTACACACTTGGTAGATGGTTCAATAGTTCCTAAATCCGAAAGGGATTGGAATGAGAACGATAGGAAAATGGCTTAGCTTAATGCAAAATCCATGAATGTTTTATATGTGCTTTAGATGCTAAACAGTTCAATAGAATTTCTACATGTATTCGCAAAAGAAATTTGGGATAGATTAGAAGTTACCCATGAGGGTACTAATCAAGTTAAAGAATCTAAAATCAATATTCTAGTGCAAAAGTATGAATTGTTTAGCATGGAACAAAATGAAACCATCACATGCATGTACACTAGATTTACTGATATTGTAAATGGTCTAAAAAGTCTTGGCAAGACCTACACTAACTCTGAATTGGTTCGTAAAATTCTTAGGTCTCTTCCAAGGACATGGGAAGCAAAGGTAACTGCAATCCAAGAAGCCAAGGATCTCAACACCTTACCTTTGGAGAGCTACTTGGACCATTGATGACCCATGAACTGACCATGAGCAACATCAGAAGGAGGAAGTCAAAAAAGAAAAACAATTACCCTTAAAGCTACAGAAAAGAAGATAAGCAGTGAGGAAGAAGAGGAAGATGATGAGACAGCTCTCCTTACTAGGAAATTTAAGAAATTTATGCAAAGAAGGAGACCCTTCCATAAGAAAAGATATGGAACAAAAATAGAAGGAGAAAGAGAAAAAGAGAAGGACAGGAGAAAGAAAAAAAGAAAGACTCCTCATATTTATGAATGTAAGAAACCGGGGCACTTTAGATATGATTGTCCTCAACTGAAAAAGGGGCACAAAAAGAAGAAAAAGGCATATGTTGCAATATGGAGTAAAAATGATGAATCCTCATCCGAGGAGGAATAAAAGGAAGTTGCAAACATTTGCTTTATGGCAAACGACGACAATAAGGAATGTCTTGCAGCCAAAAGATCAAAACAAAAGTGGTATCTTGATAGTAGCTGCTCAAGGCACATGACGGGTGACAAGGAGGAATTCATCACCCTTGAAGATAAAAGAGGAGGAGTTGTCACATTTGGAGACAATGGTAAAGGCCAAATTATGGGATTTGGTAAAATTCAGATAACTCCCTTTACTATTATAGAAAATGTTTTATATGTAGATGGCTTAAAGCATAATTTAATTAGTATTAGCCAACTATGTGATAAAGGTTTCAAAGTTTTCATTTGAAGCTTCTATCTGCACTGTTCTAATCCCATTGACAATAGCTTGTAAGTTATTGGTAATAGAAATGGCAATGTATACTTAATTGATTTAGACAATTTGTCTACTAGTAATCATGCTTAATAGCTAACAATGCTAATGAAAATGAGATTGGATGGTTATGGCATCGTAGATTAGGTCATGCAAGCACACACCTAATTTTAATTAATTAAAATGGATTTAGTTAAAGATCTTCCAAGCTAGATTTTGAAATAATAATTGGTGATGCATGTCAATTAGGCAAACAAACTAAAACTCTTTTAAATCAAAAAATATAGTTTCCACTTCTAGGCCATTAGAGCTACTTCATATGGACCTTTTTGGACCTACTAGAACCACTAGTCTAAGAGAAGAAATATGGTCTTGTGATAGTAGATGATTATTCTAGATACACTTGGTTATTGTTTCTGGCTCATAAGGATGAAACTTTCTCAATATTCTAAAAAATTTTAAGAAAGTCACTAATGAGAAAAACAATACCATAGTGTCTCTTAGAAGTGATCATGGCACAGAATTTGAAAATCACTTATTTGAAAATTTCTACATTGAACAAGGCATTCATCATAATTTTTCTGCACCGGATACCACAACAAAATGGAGTTGTAGAAAGAAAAAATAGGACTCTAGAAGATATGGCCCGTACCATACTATGTGAAAGCCAACTCCGAAAGTACGTCTGGACGGAACCTATAAAACACGGCATGTTACATTTTTAATAGAGCCTAATTAGGCCAATCCTTAAGAAAACACCTTATGAATTATGGAATAGAAAACCAAAGATATGTTATTTCATGTATTGGCTGTAAATTTTATCATAATAATTGAAAAGATAATCTGAAAATTTGATGCAAAATCAGATGAAGGTATATTCTCAGGATATTCAACACTAGCAAAGCCTATAGAGTATCATAAAAAATCCTAATTGTAGAAGAATCTATTCATGTAGCTTTTGATGAGTCTTTAGCATCAAGTTCAGAGAAGATTGATGATGAGGAAGATACAATATACAAAAAGGGATATTGAAAATTAAATATAGGTGTATCTTCAGATCATGAACAAGAAGCTAAAATATTGATTCACCTAGGATGATGATATTGATACTAATCATAATGAAGTAGATCTTCCTAGAGATTGGAGATATCCTATATCATCCGAAGGAATTGATTATTGGTAATCCATCTCAAAGAGTAAGAACTAGGTCATCTATGAGGAATATCAATAATCATCTTGCATTTGTATCTCAAATTGAACCTAAACTGTTGAAGAAGCTAAAAAAGATAGTAATTGGATCCTAGCTATGCAAGAAGAATTAAATCAATTTACTAGGAATAATGTATGGTCCTTAGTTGATAGACCTAAATGGCATTCAGTTATAGGATCTAAATGGGTATTTAAAATAAATTGGTGGAAAATGGCATAGTAATTAGAAATAAAGCTAGATTAGTTGCAAAAGGATATAATCAGAAAAAGGAATTGATTTTGATGAAACTTTGCATCTGTAGCTAGATTAGAAGCATTAGATTACTACTTGCATTTGCATGACATATGAACATAAATTTATTTCAAATGGATGTTAAAAGTGCATTTTTAAATGGTTTTATAATGAGAAAGTATTTGTGGAATAACCACCTGGTTTTGAAGATCATGAATTTTCAAATCATGTTTTAAATTGCACAAAGCACTATATGGTTTAAAACAAGCACTAGAGCTTGGTATGATAGGTTAAGCAATTTCTGATTGAAAATGATTTTACTAGAGGAAATGTAGATAAAACCTTATTTTTGAAAGAAAAGACAAGACTAATTAGTAGTACAAATATGTAGATGATATTGTATTCGGTGCTACTAACAATATCTTGTGTCAAGAATTTGCTAAGTTAATGCAGGTGAATTCGAAATGGCATGAATGGAAGAACTCAACTTCTTCCTAGGACTTCAAATCAAGCAAAGTAAGAGGGATTTCATCAACCAAATAAAGTATACAAAGGAACTTCTCAAGAAGTTTGGAATGGAATCAATCAAATCCCTTGGAGCACCTATGAGTCCTTCATGCAAATTAGACAAAGATGAAGATGGTAAGAAGGTAGATCAAAAATACTATAGAGGTATGATCAGATCTCTACCTTACTTAATAGTAAGTAGACCAGATATCATATTTGTTATTTGTCTATGTGCTAGATTTCAATCAGAACCTAAAGAATCTCACTTAATTGCTATGAAAAGAATTTTAAGATATCTAAGTGGAACTAAAAATGTAGGATTATGGTATTCTAGAGACTCAACACTGAACTTAATTGGATATTCTGACTCTGATTATGCTGGATGTAAACTAGATAGAAAAAGTACAAGTGGTGCATGTCAATTCTTAGGAAGTAACTTAATCTCATGGTTTAGCAAAAAGTAAAATTCGATTGCATTATCTACTACTGAAGCAGAATATGTTGCAGCTGGAAGTTGTGCTCACATCCTTTGGATTAAGCGACAACTTAAAGATTATGGCATAACACTTGATAAAACTCCTATTAGATATGATAATATAAGTGCAATCAATTTAACTAAGAATCCAATCCAACATTCAAGAACTAAACAAATTGAAAATAGATATCATTTTATAAGAGAATATGTAGCTATCAATGAAATTTGCCTTGATTATGTTAGTACTGAAGAACAATTAGCTGACATATTTACAAAACCTTTGAGCGAAGAGAGATTTTATTATCTTAGAGGTGAATTAGGGATTTGTGATCCTTTGGAATGACTTTGAAACCCCTAAGAATGACTATCTAGATTTCTATCATTTCTTGAGATTCCTTTCATAATTTTAAGGACAATTTATCTAGTCATTGAGCAATTTGATTATCCACATTTCAAAGATTTTTTTTTAAACTTATTGACTTTATTTCGATAAGTTCAGATGTTTGAAACTCTCTCCTTTTTTCTCTAAAACTGTCAGTGGAGTCGATACCTTAATTTGAGGAGTCAACACCTCTTCTGTGTCGCTCTCGGTCTTTGACCTTGGAGCCGACACCCGCTTAAGCAGAGCCGACTCCAGTTCGGCACTAACTGTGTTAGCGACTTGGAGTCGACACCTAACTTTGTGGGAGTCGACACCTGGTGGACCCAAATTGACTATATAGGGCAGAGTCGATACTTTCTCGATTTTTATCTTCTCCAACCCTCTCCAAATCTTCTTCAAACCCTTTCCAAATTTTTCAAAGCTAAATACTCCTCAAATCAACCATTCCCTAAGATTCCTATGGCACCTAAGCGTAGGGGATCGGTCTTTCACTACTAGAGGCTGGAGTTTTGGCACAAAAAAAAATCGAGCGACCGCTTGAGGCGGTCGCGGAAGGCACCTTTAGCGACCACTTGAGGGCGGTCGCTAAAGGCGGTCACGAAAAGTAGAAAAAAATTGGACGACCGCTTGAGGGCGGTCGCGGAAGCCACTTTTAGCGACCGCTTGAGAGCGGTCGCTAAGGCAATCGCGGAAAGTAGGAAAAAATTGGGCGACCGCTTGAGGGCGGTCGCGGAAGGCACCTTTAGCGACCGCTTGAGGGCGGTCGCTAAAGGCGATCGCGCGGAAAGTAAAAAATTGGGCGACCGCTTGAGGGTGGTCGCGGAAGGCACTTTTAGCGACCGCTCTCAAGCGGTCGCTAAAGGTGGATTGTCCACTGATTCATTAAATCATCAGCTGGATTCCGTCGATGCCCTAATTAAAACCCTCGCTCCCACGCTGCAAATCTGAGACTCCGTTGACCCCCGCGAGCTCCTCTCCGCCGTCAACCTCCGGACGCCGGAACCCTCCCTGCCACCTTTAAAACTCCCCGCAGCAAGGGTTTTAGGCTTCCACCCACTTTCTTCTCTCAACGCTCTTCCTCCGAAAGGTAAGATCCCTAATCCAAGAAGGGGGAGCTCAAGGACCAGCAGGTCGCCGTTAAGGTTATCCTAAGGCCAAGGTTCGGATTTATTTTTTTTTTTTCCAAAAGAACTTTCCTTTCAAGTGATTAATAGGTTTATTTTTCCTTAAATTTTGCTCCTTGACTCTTAGTTTCCATTTTATCTATTATTCTGAGATTATGATTCTGCTTTTTGGACCCACGTATTGCATATTTTTAAGAGATCCGAACTTGCTGAAAAGTTTAAGTCTGATGGTTGCAAGTATTATAGAACTGCTATAGATACATGCTTGCTTTTTATCCGCATGGTCAAATTCTGGTTACCTTGCTCTATGACTTCTAGTTATCATTTGTTCTTTTTAAAATGTTTCAGTGGAGTGACAATGTGAGAATAAATATCCCTGTTCTTTATTAAATCTTGTTCAAGTTTAGATCGAATTAATTCTTTAATCTTCATAATTACTAAAATATCTATGATTTTGTGATCTCCCAAAGATTTTGCCTGTTTAGATCTTTGTGATAATAAGCTTAGATACTGCTATAGTGGGAATTTGTGTAGCTTTAAGAAATTCAGTTTTTCCGTATTTGTTAAAGGTCAATGTTGGAATGATATAGCTTGTCCTATAAATGAGGATGAAATCTATTTCCCATGGTTGGAAATTTTACTTTGCAACCAACTTAGGTCATTCAAACTGTTGTATAAGTCTCTGTCGATACTATTTCCGTCTGCTTCAGATAATTACCCTCCAAATATAATTTTACATTATTACTCACCGAAGTTTCATTCTTTAATAAGTCCAAGGAAAATTCTTAAAGCTTTCACATCATGTCTCAGGGTTTGCGCATTGCTTTAATCAAGTTATATCACTTGACCTTATGCTTTGCTGTTTAGGTATTGCTAGAGACCAGGTTAAATTGGCTCCTCAAGGATGATACTGAATGCTCACTTCAATAGAAGTGGATGTGAGTTAAGATGTGGATCTCATCAGTCTGGATCAACTTTTTAGTCTGCAGAGCACGAAATTGTTTAAATGAAGCACTATAGAGTTAAGTAGAGTTCAGATAATTTCTGCCTATTCTAGTTGGTAACTATGATTTTGTCATACATAGTTGAGAGAAGTTAAAAAGATTTGACTAGAGGATTTGTTTGCCTAACCTAATATGTATTATAGAAGAAAGAGGACCAGTGAGAAGGAGAAAACTATATTGATTCATTAGATTATAGTAAAGATAGAAATTCTTGACCTTGTTCCCTGCTCTCCATAGGCTTTTTCTGGCCCAATATTAAACATGTTACATTGAGTTGAAACATTGCCCACTTTGATATCTGGTCCAGAAGTTTGTTCTAGGATAGCGAATTTGGTTTGTATAAACAATTTGATGTCTATGTTTATCAACAATCTAGTAGAATCTAGATCTTCACTTTAAGCTTCGCTCTAAAGTTTTTTTCTTGATATCTAGAGAACGGCATTCATTTGTGTTTATCTGCTTTTCTATTTTGTGCATTAAACCAAATCTTATATTATTCAAATTTCTCTAGTTATTTTTAATAGCCCAATGAAGAACTGAGAGGCGATAGCATCTAGGTGATTTGAAGTCTTAAGTTTTAAACCTTTCACATGGTTACTTAGGGTTCACTTAGTTTTACATATTCAAATTCAATCATAGGACCTTCTCCCCTAGTACTTATAAAATCATATTGTTACTAGTCTCAAGATGACTGAGGAGGTTTCCATGTGCATGTGGTAGTGATATTAGATGTCATAGATTTGACAATTTTGTTTGCTAAAGTTACCATTTTTGGCCTGTATAAAAGCTATGACGAATGGTAGAAATTTCATGTTCAATTTTTTTCATCTTAGAATATTGTACTTGTAATTTAGAACCGTTTTGAGGGAAGATTCTTGCATTACATGTTCTGAAGTTCCATTGTATTTTAATGGAAGAGGTTCAAGTGTGTTCAATAGATAAGTTTCAACAATGTATAGAAAATAATAAAAAAAAGAATAACTGTAGTAGATATTAGTTCTGATGATAAACTAATATTAGTTCATGATGATAAACTCTGTCTCCTTGTTTGCTTAGAGTATTAGTGTAACAAGGCTTATAATCTTTAGGGTGAGGGTGAGTCTCTATATTTTCCCTTCCTAACTAGTATCTAGCAAGATGGTAAACACCATGTGACAAGTTGCCAACTACAAATCGCTGAAATTATTTGTTTCCTTGGTGTTGTTTAAATACACCATAGTATTGACATTGCATACTTCATATGTGCTCAACATTTGAATTAAATTAAATGTAGTAATTTGCTCTGGATCAACGTCATACTGTTTTAGGTATTATGCAGATCCATGATTTTATAATTACCAATTTTCTTTGTAGGTTAATATACATCAAGTCAAGCAAAAGTAAATGAAAGATTACTTGTTTTGTGGATGGGATAAATTTATGTTTTCCAATGTCTGATAGATGTTGTAGCTGTCTTTATCTTTTTTCCTATCAAGGGAATTGAAGACACTTTATACAGGGATAGGGCAGGAAATATTTAGATATGCAAGTGGAATTCTCTGATGAAGTTTATTGCATGAATAAGCTGTTTAGAAGACTAGTGATCATGGATGAGGACCATAAGGTGTCTTGAAGTAGCAATTAGCAAATTTATTGCTGACAAATATAAACATCTAGGTGATTTGAAGTCTTAAAATCCTTCACATGGTTACTTAGGGCTTATATGTTCCCTTGTTCAGAGGTTGTGCACTATAATTACAAAGCATGATCAATTCACAATGAATTAAACAAAGAAAAAACATTTATTCATACACTTCTCATGTACCCAACATCATCTTTCTTGCATGATGGAAGTTACCTACATAGCTGATTGAATCCACATCCTGTCATTTATTTGGACAACAATAATATACATGATGAACTCTAATTATACTGTTACAAGAGGAGCTACTTCATCTAATGATTTCCACATGCAAAGATTAATAACAAATTAAGTATGCATCTAAGTTAACGACATAATAATTACAAATGCACTTGAAGGAGGACATAATGTTAATGCTATACAGAGGCTGATGACACCCTTAAAATAATTATGCAAGTGGAAGGGAGGATATGAAACTCTGCATCATCACCACAAATATTGGGCTGAAACTCTCAACAGTTGTAAATGGAATGGATCAGACCTGAATAGCATTCAAGCTTTATTCAAGATTTATATTCGAGAAAGGCCAGTGGATATATTTGCATACATGAACTAGAACACCATTTAGTGTAACATGTTATCAGAAGGCTCTATTAGCATTTTTTTTTCTTCTAATAAAGTCTTAATATCACCAACCATGGGAAATAATGCATGCCACATCCTTCCAAACATGTGTCATTATAAACCATAATGTGCTGGCAGGAAGAGGACAGAAAGATTTACATGTACAATAAAACTGATATTATACCAGTAATTATAATTCTTCATGTTGTAAAAACTCATTCTCTTTTCTTTGTTGATTTTAATTTTGAATTTAATCCCTCTTTTTTCAGAACACAGGAGGTCAAGTGAAGCTAGTGAGGCAGACTCTAACCGGTAAAGTTTTTGCTCTTTTTTCTTTTAAACTAATCTTCATTTTTTAATTTATTGTCCGTGCATTGCCTAGCAAGTTATTTGTCTATGCATTGCCTAGCAAGTTTTTCATACTTTCACAGAAATACTTAGCGACATGGATAAGAGTTGGATTGATTTGCCAAATAGGACGTCTACGGAATATATAGAGGGATTAAGCAGTTCATTGCCTTCACCAGTGGATTTGATAGTGAGCACATCAGTTGTCCCTGTAGAAAATGTGCGAACCGTTATTACTACACACGAGATATTGTACGAGAGCATTTGATTCTAAATGGGTTTTTGAAGAATTACAAGAATTGGACTAGACATGGGGAAGATTATGTTCCTTATTGCAGAGAGGAAAGAGTTGAGATGGAGGTCGATGTTACGACAGTTGATCCGATGATCGTGATGCTAAATGATATTGCATGTGGGTTAGCACCCGAAGATAGTTGTGAGACTGATAGGGTGGGTGGGAGTAATCCTCACTCGGGTGCAGATGAAGAAGCATTAAGGTATTTTAAAATTCTGGATGATGCGCAGATCGAATTGTATCCTGGATGTACGAATTTCAGTAAATTATCTTTTATTGTCGAGTTGTTACACTTGAAGGCTTTGAATCAGTGGACGGACACATCCTTCGACATGCTGCTCCAGCTATTGCACAAAGTGCTTCCATTCGGTGCAAAGCTAGTTGAGTCCTACTACCATGCTCGCAAGTTAACTGAAAACTTAGGCTTCACATATGAGACTTTCGATGCATGTCCAAACAATTGTATGTTGTTTAGAAATGAGAATGCCGACCTTGATACGTGTATTGTGTGTAAAACTTCAAGGTGGAAGGACGATGGGGTTGGTCAGAATCGTCAGAGTAATTCGCAAAGTGTTTCAATCGTGGGAAGCTTGTCGCTGTAAAGCAAGTGCGATATTTTCCACTCAAGCCAAGGCTAAAGAGGCTTTTTATGTCATCTAAAATTTCTAAATTGATGCGATGGCATGCAGAGCATGGTAGGGAGGATGAAAAGTTAACCCACCCAGTGGACTCCCGGCATAAGGATTTCGACAAGAAACACCCCGACTTTGCCTTGGATAGTCGTAGTGTGCGGCTTGGGTTGGCTGCAGATGGTTTTAGCCCCTTCAGGTCCATGACCGGGGCAACTCATAGTACATGGCCAGTGGTGTTGGTTCCGTACAATCTTCCTCCTTGGTTATGTATGAAGCAACCTTTTCTGATCCTATCCACTCTTATTGACGGACCAAGGGGCCCTGGGGATAAAATTGTGTGTATATGCAGCCTTTAATTGACGAGTTGAATGAATTATGGGCCGAAGGTGTGATGACTTTTGATTCTGAAGAAAATGAAATGTCCAAACTTCGCGCTACATTATTATGGACAATCAATGACTTTCCGGCATATGCGAATTTGTCAGGTTGAATCACGAAGGGGAATTTGCCTGTCCTTGTTGCAATCAGAGTAAAAAGTCAACCTGGCTAAAACATGGCAAAAAGTGGGCTTACACAGGTCACAGACATTTTTTACCTCCATTGCATAGGTTCAGAAGGGATAAAGTGTCATTCGATGGCACTCGAGAATATGGTCCAACACCACAAATAATGACTGGGGTTGATTTGTTATCACAACTTGAACAAGAGCAAATACACAGTATATGATTTCCAAGATCTATTAGCCCCTCCATTGCCTGCTATTCCTGGTGCGAACAGAAGGCGAAGTCATAACTGAAAGAAAGAAAGTATTTTTTACGAGTTACCGTATTGGAAAGACAATTTACTGAGGCACAACTTGGATGTTATGCACATTGAGAAAAATGTGTGTGATAATATATTATGGACCCTTCTCGGTGTTAAGGGAAAGTCCAAAGATAGTGCCAATACACGTCGTGATTTGCAGGAAATGGGCTTGCGGAAACCACTACACTTACAGATGACAGAGTCTAACAAGGCATATGCCTCTTGCACAGTACACGATGAGTAAAGATGAAGGAGGCATTTCTTTCCATTTTGAAAGGGGTCAAGGTGCCTGACGGCTATTGTTCTAATATTTCTAAGCGTGTGAATATGAAAGAAAGAACTTTACATGGTTTGAAGAGTCATGACAATCACATTCTCATTCAACAATTAATTCCTATTGCAATCCGAAATTATTTACCTAAGAATGTTGTTGAGCCCTTGATTGAGGTGAGTAACTTCTTCAGACAACTGTGTTCAAGTCCATCGCACAAATGATTTGAAAAGTCTCCAGGATAGGATTGCGCTAACACTGTGTCATCTGGAGAAACTCTTTCCACCTTCATTCTTCGATGTAATGGTTCACTTGACCATACATTTAACAGGTGAAGCATTGCTTGGTGGCCCTGTCCAATTTCGGTGGATGTATCCTATTGAGAGGTACCTAAATACGTTAAAAAGGTATGTGCGTAACAGAGCTCATCCAGAGGCATCAATAGCCAAGGGTTATTTAATGGAAGAGTGTACTAATTTTTGTGCTGCATATCTTAATGATGTTGAAACCAAACTTGATAGGCCCTTGCGGATTAATGATGGTCCTATTGGGGAGGGAACAGCATTTGATCTAGATAACATCGACTGGATTCAAGCTCATCGATATGTTGTTAACACTCCATCAGTTGTGGCGTTGATTCAGTAAGTGAATGCTCATTCATATATTTAACTTATTCGTGTTATGTCTAACTCAATTAAGCTTGTCATTAACACATGTTGTTTTGCATTATAGGACACACATTGATGAGCTCAAACAGGACATGCCTCATGCGACAGATAATCAAATTCGGCAGTCCCATTTTCAATCATTTCACGATTGGTTCAAGAATTATGTATGTATAGATATGGTTGTATGTGTACATATGGTTGTATGTGCTTCAATTTGTTCTTATCATATTAGTTTTGTAGCTTTATTCAATGATTACTTTAATTCTGTAGGTGTACAATTTACGACGAGCGAGTGAAGGTACTTTGACTGATGAAATGAAACCAACTGGCTGATGGTCCGTTTATAATGGCACGACGTTACACAACTTGTGATGTCAATGGGTATCGATTTCGCATCAAAGAGAGTAGATGAGAAACGAGCAACACAAAATAGTGGTCTAGGGTGTCCTTCTGTCGATGCAGGTTATTATTATGGCCAGTTGAAAGATATCATTGAAGTTATATACAGTCACGGATTAAAATTTTTGTTATTCAAGTGTGACTGGGTCGATCCAATCCATGGGACTAAAGTTGACAAGTATCAATTTACGTTGGTAAATTTCAACAATTTGTTATATCGAGATGAGCGAGTAAGTAATGAACCCTACATATTGGCCAGGCAAGCTGAGCAAGTTTACTATGTTATGGATCCCATGGATCCTAACTGGCAAGTTGCAGTTAAAATGTCAAGGAGGGGGTGTATCAAATTGAAGATAATGAGCCAGATATTGATGCATTTGCTCAGCAAGTTCTTGACCAAAATGTAATATTTCAACGTGATGAGGATGTCAACTGGGTTAGAGAGACCGTTGAAGGAGATACTATCGACTTGCATGACCAGTGAACTGTTCTCCTTTTTTTCTTCTCAATTTTGCTTAAGAATATGTTTGACTTTTTGTTTACGNTGAGCTTGGAACCCATTCGAAGGAGGCTGCCTCTTCAGGAGCTACGTGCATGGGTCCACATGCATGCCTACGTGCGTGGGAAAGGAAATTATTAAGTAATATCCCATCAAGTGTCCCAGCTTGCCCAGCTCCTGGCTTCGGGAGCCCAGCTCCCTTCCGGTCTATTCTCACTCGGCACTCAGCTTCGACTGCTCCCCTCGGCTTCGACTGACCCCCTTGGCCTCGGACTGATCCTCCTCGGCCTCGGACTATTCCCCCTCGACACTCGGCTTCGACTGCTCCCCTGCTTTGACTGATCCCCTTCGGCCTCGGACTATTCCCCCTTGGCCCTTGGCCTCGGACTGATCCCCCTCGGCCTCGGCTCTAGACCGCTTCCTCTTTATTCATCTTCTGGGGCGTAAACGTGCCATGCAAGTGTTCACTCATGGCCTTCTCTGGAGCTCATCCAAGGGCATGAATAATGTCATGCACGTACTCTATAATCAATGCTCTACGAGGGACAGAGCCTGCTTCAACTCCAAACTTTATCTTCTGCCCCAGCAGCTACACTTTGGGGCCCACGTGCCTGACTTTATCACCCATCGCTGTCAATGCAGGACAGCGGAAGGGTGGCATGGGAGACACATCTGGCGAGCACTGTAGTGGCTACCCACGCTCTGCAGCAGCCTACAACAGCTGTCCAAGTCAAGTAGCACCCACCAACCAGCTGCAGCCACCTACTCTGACGAAACATGGCCTGCAGCTCTGGCATGCCAAAGAAGGAAGCAAGCCTCACCGTTGCTGCTATTGCTGCCACCATCAATAAATGCTCTGACAAGTGGCTACACCCCAGCTGGTAGTCTCCAGGCATCAATAAAAGGGATAAGAGGGACCCTCGACCAGGTAACTCAACACACAACACTCCTAAACGCTCATGCTTGCTCACAGAGAGAGCTCTAAGCTAGCTCTCTCTCTTTCAAGCTTTCTCAAGCTCACGGCTGTTGCTCAGAGTACTGACTTGAGCATCGAAGGGTCTCACCGGAATCTCGGTTATCGAGACTTTTTTGCAGGCTTTCGACCGAGAGAAGCTCGTCGAAGGATCCTGGGCTCGCTGAAGGAGGCGACCAAATGCTCACAGACGTTCGAGGATGATAATTTGGCATTATCACTTCCTATCTTGCAATTATGTCATAGCATGCAGTGTATTGCTTTGTTATTAGTAATTTTCTACTGTCTATTTGTTACTAAACAGAATTTATGTTATTAATAATAAAGTGTTTAGAGAACCATATGCTATTTAATGATTGCTCATATGCACAATAGAATTTCAGAGATTTTTAATTAAAGTTATTAATTTTTACAAAGATGTAAAAGGAGAGAATGGGTCAGATCTTCCACAAACTCTTGTGGAGGCTATTTGATTTAGGAAATTGGATTTTATTAAAAGCTGATTGTATCGGACTCTGCTATTCATAGGAATTAGCATGTTGCCAAACTTGGTTAAAGGTATGGCAGTATACTATAAAATCAAAAGTTGGGATTTATGAAATGTTAAGAGGCCCATATGGTGTGGGTGTTGATTCTCTCATTTAATGCATACAACAGCCAAGATGAATAATAGAAAAAAAAAGAATAAACTGAGATGAAAAAAGAGAAAAAAAGAGAAAAGTGCTATGGTCAGTGTTAATGCAAAGATTGCAATGCATAGTATAATGTTGCATAAATGGATGAAGGTTTATCTGCCCTATATTCTGAAACGCTGCATGCGATCCTTGGACTAAAATTTCACATAATTAAGCAATGATGCTTTTGAATATTATATCAATGATGATTATTTATCTGCATTTTATGCAATTATCATTCTTTAATAGTTTGAATAAAGCTTGTTCTTTATGGCTATGATGATCTATTCAGAAGCAAGCATATTATTGTTCTAATATATCTTAGTTTGATTCTCTTACTTAAGGTCTAGTCCAATAAATAATGTTATCTTCTTAAAATTTATCAAGTCTGAGAAGAATTAGGCAAATCAATTAACCAAGAAGTTATCTAGGAGTGAAGTCCTAGATTTATAAGGGGGATGAGGCTTAAGCCCAATATTTGGTCACCAGTAGTGGATACCCAACCTCTGTGATTTGAGATCTCATGAAGGAGGTTTAATGTGGTAGAAACGAAGCTGATTGAGTGATCGTGTTAGAGCATAAATTTTAAAAAAAATTCTCATCCCATCCCTATAATGAGTGCTCTTATAAAGTGACAAAGTAAATTTATGTAAGGTTGAGTCATACTCTTAATGGATTCGAGGTAGGTTGTCTACAGGGTGTTAGTCACAAATACCCTTGAAGGATTCACCTATATGAGAATTGTCATATTAAGCTGTGACTAAAGGTTTGGGCTAACCTTAAAGAATTATCATGAAAAATCGAGGTACTAAGCGCAAGGCCTTTAATATGCGCTGATCGTATAAACCCAATTGATTCATACTGTGCGTGTGATTAGTAGAAGTTTGAGTCAAGGACCTAGTTCAAGGCTTAATCCACTATGGCTCCTTCAGATGTATACAATCAATACTAAGTGGGGTTCAAGTACACAGGATACCTTACCTATTGCGCAGTATAAGATGCCTTAAAAAAATCAATAGTAACAACAAAAAATAATATAATAAAGGAAAAAGAAATTTATGTTATATTGATTTTAATATTTTTTAATTTAAAACTTTTGTGAAAAATTATTGAAAAAGTTTTAATTAAAAAAAAAGAGGAAGCGCGTGGGTCGCTGGCATTACGCTTGCCAAGCGAGCATTCGCTAGCGAGGCAAACATTCCGCTAATGCTCGCAATGCGAGCATTTTGCTGCTCGCGAGAGCACGAGCGTTTCGTGTATAAAAAAGAGAGGAAGAACAGCATGCCAAGAACATCCCTCCAATCATTTTCTTGGCAGAATGAAGTAGCCTAGAGAGAAAGTGAGTAAGAGAGGACTCCTCTCTGGCAGCATTGGAGTCTCTTTATGTTGCTGATGTGACATTGGCTCTTTTTCAAAGAAATGAAAAGGGAAGGCAGAGGCAGACCTCTTAACTTTTTATTTTAAATTTAATTTTTTGTTCTTTGATATTTACTAATCTTTTTTTTGAGCATCTAAAGGAATTATTGGGTTGCAACTTCATACGATCGTGCACGTGGTGGAAGGTTCAAATCGAGCCGGATCGTTGTACTTTAGGGACAGATCGTCAACAACCTACACGAAGGGGCAAAAACTGATCGCAGTCACGCCTCGATTTAGGCTTAATTCTCATTCATATCTTCTTTTATTTTATTTACATATTTATATTTTTAAAATTAATCTTTTAGCAATTTTTAGGAAAGAAAATAAAAAAAAAAAAAATAATTTTCTAACACAAAGACTTGGTGCAGCAAAAGGTGACGGTCACCGGCTACGTGGACCAGAAGAAGGTGCTGAAAGCGGTGAGGAAGACGGGGAGGCGGGCGGTGCTGTGGCCCTATCCCTACAACGTGGATCCGAGTACGCCACCTACGCCCAGGAGTACTATCACCAGCACCACGTACCCCACCCCGGCCCACCACCTGATCTTTAACTCCTCCAATAATCCACACTCCTACAACTACAATAAGCATGCATGGGTGCAACGACTCCGACATGCATGGCTACTACCAGAAGCCGACCTACTCTCAAATCGTTGACGAGAGAGCCCGGTCTCTCTTCAGTGATGATAACCCAGAAGCCTGTTCCATTATATGAATATATCTTCTGAAAATATATGTATATATGTGTGCATCTGTATTTAATTTAATTAGTTAATTAACCAACAGAGCCGGCAGTTTGCCTAGCCTTGTAAAAATTTTTGGGTTTCTGTACTAATTAAGGGTGTGCGTATAATGAGGAGGGGTGTTTAATATTGGGGTCATATATAGCAAGGGATCCCATGCTTTTAATATGATGAAAAATGGGTATTCGGAGAAAATCTGTATCGTTACCCTTTGATTCGGAATTATTCGAAGGAAGTAAAGCTATATATATATATATATATATATATATAAAGGAAACTTTTTACATGGTCTTAACTTTTCACTACTGCTAGTCTTTTTGGGTTTTGTATGCCCCGATCAGCAATAAATTAAATTACCTCATATGTCAATTAATATAATCGGATTAGGGAGAATAAAACAATTTCTTCAACCTAGTTACCACCTCCCAAAAGAATATCAGAAAATTAAAATTTAAAGATAGCGAAATCCAAATCTTTTTCTTTCATTAATAATTACAACTAATCATAGGATTTTTCTTTATACCGATGATGTCTATCCTTGCGCAATCCAAATTAGATTCTTTCCTTGCTTAAAAGATATTATCACCTTTTCAAAATAGATATTATTAAAAGTAATCCTGAAAATCTAAGATCCTATGAGAGATAAATCTCACACACACACACACACATATATATATCTTCGATCGCTTGACCTAATTCTTTCTAGGTTACGAGGTATATCTAGTCAAAATGTTTTCAAAAGAAATAATTTACTTTAATTGACCAATTTGAGATTCAAATGGTGGGATGGAAAAAACTTGCTACACCAAAGGGCGGTGCAGCAAGCGTGCACTGAGCGTGCGAATTGATCGTGCATGTGCGCCGCCACGTATGCGGTACACGATAAGGCTCATTGTGTTGGATTTTTTAATCCAACATTGGGCTTATATGTGAAATAATTATGTATTGCGGACTGTCAAATAAGGTTAAGCCCAATTAAAAGTGATCAGCTGAGGTTTCAGTGATTTGGGCTTTAATGTATCTGATTAAGTGTGGCCCTTTAATGTGTAGAGACCTAAGGGGTTATTTCTATTTTTATGATGGGCTAAAATAAAATACCAAAGGATAATGATGAAATTATCTATATATAGCGGTTATGGTCCCTGGATCGTACGTACGACCTTCTTCTCTGAATCCCATCATCAGAAAGAATAGCCTAGAAAAATTCTAAAGGGCTCTATGGGAGTACGTGTTGATCTGGAAGGCCAACCGCAGGACTGGAGAGCAATCAAGTAATATGGATTCAGGTACGCTTCCGTTTATCGATTATGGATTCTTGATGATTAAACACGAATGATTCTTGGCTTCATGGTGATGGTCTTCACCAAAAGGTTCGGATCTTATTTCCAAAATTGGTATCAGAGCCCTATTCATGTTGAATCGTTGAGAAAATTTTTTGGTTATATGCATTGATATTCGTATTTGTGCATATGACTTCTTTGGTTTTATTCAGCAACCGTGAGACAAACATCCATTAGTTTATAGTAAATTTTATTTTGATGCCAATGATGTTTTTTTTAATATCTGTAAATTCAGATTTTTTAAATAAAAGTCATAGTGCATCAAAATAATTATGAATTTTGATGTTAAGAGCGAAAGATATTCACTGCATCATGAAACCAGTCTCACGATCCGGAGATAAAGTTTTTTTTTAATCTGATAGGATAAAGCTTAATTATGGATAAAGTTAAATCTATATTTAATTTATTTTAAATAAAAGAATGCATTTTCGATGGAAATCATGGGATAAGTATGAAATTCAACTTCCATCGGTTTCGGTCAACACGTGGAAGAAGATGTCCTCCAACGTGATCATGTGAAAGAAAGATTCCATCAAAGACATTAATGGCATGGCGTGAATTCGGAAATTCTATTCAGTTCCATGTTTTGTATAAATAAAACCTACGTGCTAATCTATTTCCACTTTTGTTGGAAAAAATCGGATGGAAATCTAGAAAATCTTTCTGAAAATCTGGTGGTTGGATATCTCAAACCATGGGATAAAGAAAATCTTGAGAAAATCATTTGGAATCTGGCTGTTACAGTGGAGTTCATTTTTTTAGGCGTTGGGACTCTTTCCCTCATGTAATCGTGGAAATCTCCAAATCTGATGCAATCTTAGAATTCCGTTGGATTCGGCCCTTTTTAAGGAAATAAAAAAAAGGATATACTCTGTTTGGTTCCATGAAGATATTGTTTGGGCATTGGGACTCCTTTCCCTCACGCAATCGTGGAAATCCAAAGGGTTTTCTTTCGCTACAAAAAAAAAAAAAAACACATGAAATTCCTTGGGCGTTGGGATATAATGTTTGGATTTCGTTGAGATAATGCTCTGGAATCTTATTTAATGTATGGTATTTAATGCATGGAAGGGGATAATATTTATGAATAATTAATGCATGAATTTTGGATCGGTTCATGCCTTTGGCAATATTTTTGGGCTTTCATTAAAAATTATTATTTTTAACTCCATCAGCATGAGCAACCTCCTTCCGTATGGTTTAATTGGTTCCATAAAGTAAAGCTTTATCCATTAGGATAAATTATTTTTCTGTTATAAAGATTGAGTTGGAACCACAAAATAATATATCATTATTTTTTAAAGAGGTTCAATCAAATTCAAATTAATGGTATTTTATGCCTAATAAATTTGTCCATCGTTTGAAATTGAACTAATTGAAACAAGATATCACCAAAGTGACTCTCTTGTGTAGATGGTTCATGAAGGATGTTGGATGTTGTGTATGTGTATGTTTTATGCGGGTATTAATCGGCCCAAAGGAAGGTTAATGCTTCGCCGAACTACACATATGTGTGATGGTAAATACATAACGATTATAAGGATTTACATGTGAGTAATAAGTCGATCCAAAGATAGATTTATTATTTGACATGCATTATTGTTAGTGTTTGATCATTACAATAAGAGTACCACTAGCAGTTAATATTACTGTGATATTAATGTTGCACTGGGTATCTTGAGATGGGATTTACCATTATTTAAATTTATTGATATTTGGTGTTAATTATTTATATGAGCATGTTATTTATGTATTGCTTTTATTTTACAGCTAAAGTTGCTACTATTTCTACTAACCTCAATTCAGTGCCGGTCCTTAATGATAATAACTTCAAGGGCAGGGATAAAGGCAAGAAAATAAAGAATAAGGCTGCTAAGGGTCCAGCAAAGAAGAAACAAAATCAGGATAAAGACAGTTATTTCTTTGGTAATAAGTCTGGACACATTAAAAAGGAATGTTTCAAATTTCATGCATGGCATGAAAAGAAAGGTACATTTCTTAATATGGTCTGTTCTGAAGTAAATATAGCTTTAGTACCTAGAAACACATGGTGGTTAGATTCTGGTGCTACTACTAACATCAGTGTTTCAATGGAGGGTTGCCTAAGCTACTGAAGGCCAACTGATGCTGAAAGACGCATTTATACGGGAGATGGCAAGTCGGTAGATGTGAAGGCAATTGGGCATTTTAGATTGTTATTAAGTTATGGTTATTATTTGGATTTGAAAGACACTTTTGTAGTACCGTCCTTTAGACGGAATTTGGTTTCTATTTCAGCTTTGAACAAATTAGGATATTGTTGTTCATTTGAAATAGTCAGTTTAGTCTTTCGTTAAATTCAAATATTATTGGAACTGGTTCTCTTATGGTGTATGACAATCTATATTTGCTTGATACTGTTGCTTCTTATAATGAAACCTGAATATGGAATCAAGAGGTGCTAAGCGTAAAATTTGCAATGAAAATTCAGGAACATTATGGCATAAGCGATTAGGTCACATCTCTAGAAATAGAGTTGAACGACTTGTGTCAGATGGAATTTTGGATTCTCTTGATTTTACAGACTTTAATGTCTGTGTTGATTGCATTAAGGGCAAACAGACCAAAACAAAGAAATTGGGTGCATATAGAACTATGGAAGTCTTAGAGTTGATACATACGGACATTTGTGGACCATTTCCTACACCTTCTTGGAATGGTCAACAGTATTTTGTATCATTCATAGATGATTATTCAAGATATGCATACCTATTTCTTATTCATGAAAAGTCCCAAGTCTTGGACGTGACAAGTCATTTAAAGCTGAAGTTGAGCTTCAGCTCAACAAAAGGATTAAAGGAGTCAGATCTGACCGTGGTGGTGAATATTACGGTAGATATGACGGATCAGGTGAACAACGTCCAGGACCATTTGCCAGATACCTAGAGGAGTATGGAATTGTCCCACAATACACCATGCCAGGGTCACCTAGCATGAATGGTGTATCTGAAAGATGAAACAGGACTCTTAAGGATATGGTAAGGAGTATGATTTGTCATTCTACCTTACCAGAGTCACTCTGGGGAGAGGCACTAAAGAGCAGCCTACATTTTGAACAGAGTACCAACTAAAGCAGCTGTCAAAACACCTTATGAGCTTTGGATAGGACGGAAGCCTAGTCTAAAGCATTTTCATGTTTGGGGATGTCCAGCTAAGGCAAGGCCTTATAGGCCATATGAAAAGAAATTGGACTCCAGGACAGTGAGCAGCTATTTTATTGGGTATTCTGAGCGATCCAGGGGTTTCAAGTTTTATGATCCCAAATCAAGGATAATTTTTGAGACGGGAACTGCAACGTTCTTTGAGGATATTGAGTTTGGGGAGAGAAATAAAGTTAGAGACTTTGTCTTTGAGGAGGAATTGGAACCTACTACTCTTGTTGAAGAGCAGCTAGTTCCTATTCCTATAATTGCTTTTGATAATGATCAAGTTGCAATTCCAGAACAACAAGAAATTATTGTTCAACCCTCAGAGGTACAAACTCAACAACCTCAAGAACAAGTGCATCAAGAACAAGTGCCTTTGCGGCGATCCACTAGAGAAAGGAAGAATGCTATTCCAGGTGATTATATAGTGTTTCTTCAGGAACATGAGGAAAATAATGGCATGATGGAAGATGATCCTGTCAACTTCCTTCAAGCCATACAAGGTTCCAATTCAGAAAAGTGGATTGAAGCAATGAAAGAAGAGTATAAGTCTATGCAAGACAATAAAGTTTGGGAACTTGTCCCATTACCAGAAGGTGTGAAACCCATTGGTTGCAAATGGATTTTTAAGACCAAACAGGATTCAAAGGGTAATGTGGAAAGGTATAAAGCTCATCTTGTGGCTAAAGGCTATACTCAAAAGGAAGGGATTGACTTTAAAGAGACCTTCTCTCCAGTTTCATCGAATGACTCTTTTAGGACAATCATGGCTCTTGTTGCACAGTATGATATGGAACTCCATCAAATGGATGTCAAAACGGCGTTTCTCAATGGAAACATTGATGAGACAATTTATATGGTGCAACCAGAAAACTTTGTGTCAGGAGACTCAAAGAAAATGGTTTGCAAATTGACAAAATCCATTTACGGGTTAAAGCAAGCTTCTCGTCAATGGTACCATAAATTTCATCAAGTAATTCTCTCATTTAATTTTGAAGTGAATGCAGTTGATGATTGTGTGTATCACAAGTTCAGTGGGAGTAAATATATTTTTTTGGTTTTGTATGTGGATGACATTTTGCTTGCCACAAATGATATAGGCATGTTGCACGAAACCAAGAGATTTCTATCAAGCAATTTTCAAATGAAAGATCTTGGTAATGCCTCCTTTGTATTGGGAATCCAGATACATCGAGATCGTTCTCATGGTATCCTTGGATTATCACAAAGGAGCTATATCGATAAAGTACTTAAGAGATTTGGCATGCAAAATTGCAAACCATATGATACCCTGTCGCTAAAGGAGATAAATTCAGTATTAATCAGTGCCCAAAAGGAAACCTTGAAGTTGAAGAGATGCAAAAGATTCCTTATGCTTCAGTTGTAGGGAGTCTAATGTATGCTCAAGTTTGTACGCGTCCAGATATTGCGTACATTGTTGGAGTGTTAGGCAGATATTTAAGTAACCCAGGTATGGATCATTGGAAAGCAGCCAAAATGGTTATGAGATATCTGAAAAGAACAAAAGATTACATATTCACATATAGGAGATCAGATCATTTTGAGATCATTGGGTATTCTGACTCCGACTTTGCGGGATGCCAAGATAGTAAAAGATCCACTTCGGGCTATGTATATCTGTTAGGTGGTGGGGCTATTTCTTGGAGAAGTACAAAACAGACACTCATAGCTTCTTCTGCCATGGCAGCAGAATTTATAGCATGTTATGAGGCATCCAATCATGGGATATGGCTAAAAAATTTTGTCACTGGGCTGCGCATATTGGAAGGAATTGAAAGACCGCTAAAGTTATTTTGTGACAATAAGTCAGCCGTATTGTATTCCAACAACAATAGGAGCTCGATCAAGTCAAAGCATATTGACATCAAGTTCCTGGTTGTAAAGGAAAGAGTACAGAGTGGTCAGATTTCTATAGAGCATATAGGGACAAACTCCATGGTTGCAGATCCCCTTACAAAGGGTGTGCCGCCCAAGGTCTTTCATGAGCATATTGCTCACATGGGCATTATAGAGTATGACGATGCTTAGATTTAGTGGGAGTTTGTATTGCTTCTATTTTATGCTTTATGTTTGGTTTGTACACACTTATGTGTTTGGATATTTTCTGATCAGAAATAAAGTATTTCATTTAGTTCAGTACACTCTGTACAATTATGTTAAAGTTTTGATCTCACTCAAGTTTAAGAAGGACAGTTGGAAATAGACATGTTAAGATCACATTACATGTAATTTCATGCTACACATCCACACCATGATCCATGTCATTCAGTTGTGTCAACATACGTGACCATTGATGGGTCGAGTTATGATAGATATAACAAAGGCCGCTTTGATCCTATGTTGGTATGGTTGATGGACCGGATTGGTTATAGATACATTTCAGTAATGACAGTAAAATTGAGCTCATTTGGTTATTTTTGCAACATAATTATAAGGTTACACATATAGCCCAGTGGGAGATTGTTGGATTTTTAATCCAACATTGGGCTTATATGTGAAATAATTATGTGTTGCGGACTGTCAAATAAGGTTAAGCCCAATTAAAAGTGATCAGCTGAGGTTTCAGTGATTTGGGCTTTAATGTATATGATTAAGTGTGGCCCTTTAATGTATAGAGACATAAGGGGTTATTTCTATTTTTATGATGGGCTAAAATAGAAATACCAAAGGATAATGATGAAATTATCTAAATATAGCGGTTATGGTCCCTGGATCGTATGTACGACATTCTTCTCTGAATCCCATCATCAGAAAGAATAGCCTAGAAAAATTCTAAAGGCTCTCTAGGAGTACGTGTTGATCTGGAAGGCCAACCGCAGGGCTCTGGAGAGCAATCAAGTAATATGGATTCAGGTACGCTTCCGTTTATCGATTATGGATTCTTGATGATTAAACATGAATGATTCTTGGGCTTCATGGTGATGGTCTTCACCAAAGGTTCGGATTTTATTTCCAACACATTGGGCCTCGATACGTATGACAGCATAGGTGAACGATCGATCCGCGCGTCCGATGCGCATTTGCTACACCGCCCTTCGATGCAGCAAGTATTTTTAGGGTAGAACAACCAATTGGTCTACGCACGGTTTCATTGAATCGAAGCTTGTCAAGCTCTTCTTGGTACTCCTGGTTTGATTTGGCACATCGGTTGAGTTGGTTCATCTATAAGCGTTGAGGGATTATGGTAGTCGTTCCACTAGCCTCAACTTCCTAGAGAAGTCGTCCACAGTTAAGCACGTTACTTTGTTATGGCATCTATCAGGTTGATCCTCATCAGACTACTAGTCATATGGTTGGTACGTATCACAGTGATTTTGGAGTGGAGAGTTGCCATCATTAGACTCCTGATCAAGGTTGAATTAATTAGGCTGGCTGATCTTGTCGTCTGTAAGGTTGGGAATGCCTGAGATTTGCCTCATGGTTTTAGTGCTCTCAACCTTATGCGTCTCAAGCCTTTCAACCCTAGAATTAGTGTTTTTATTTGAGTCCATATCTGATGGGGCCTGATGCTGTCATTAGTGAGGTGCCGTGTTGAGTTTGTAGCCACTGCAAAGGTGCATAAACGATCAGAGACTTTGGCTTATGGCTGTTGCTCGGATTTCACAAGGGAAAGCCTTCCATTGGATGGGTGCAAATGGTGTCAAATACCTTTTAACATTGTGAGGTTGCCATTGATTGACTTGGGACACGTGCGGACTTGGGTTTCCTAGCTAGGTGTGCGTACAAGCTTCCCTTGAGTTAAACTATGCTATTTAAGAAGGGGTATAGCAAAGGGTGTAATCAAGCCAAGTTGAGTCGATACAGTATCAAACTCGAGCTTGACTCGACTTTAAAATTTGAAGCTCGAAACTTGACTCGAGCTCGATCGAGTTTCTTATTTAGAGCTCGAACTCGAGCTCGATAAAACCCTTGATATATTTGAGCTCGGCTCGACTCAAATTTTTATGTAAAAATTTTAAAAATAATTTTTAAATTAAAATAAAATATGTTCTAAACTAAAAATTCAAAATAAATTTTTTATAGTTAAAATAATATTATAAATATGTATAATTATAAGGGTATAATAATAAAATTAAGTAAGCTCGTTTAAGCTCGTGAGCTTTTTGAGCCGAGTATTTTAATACTCGAACTCGACTCGATAATATACTCGAATAGCTCAAGCTTGAGCTCGATTTGATAAGCAATGAATCAATTTTGAGTATTTTTCGAATCGATTTCGAGCTACTCGCAAGCTGTCTTGACTAAGTTACACCCTTAGGTATAACTAGGATTGTGAGTGTATGATGGTTGATGCTTGCAAAAGTTTGACAGGTTGAGATATATGCTAATTAACTCTAACATGGATTGCTAAGCCTCTTCCATTGCTGATAGTATTAAGGTAGTGTTTGATAGAAAAAATATTATATGGATAAGTGTACGGGATAGAGTTTGTCCCCTGGCTATCCCTAGGGATATTCTTTAGCTATCCCATTGATCATATCAAATGCAAAAAGGTAAATCCATAGGATAACTTTTTTTTACTCTTATTTGGAGGGATAACCAGCTATTCCTGCATTTCTAGGGAATAAATTGAGGAGCATGGTTAACCATGAATTATCCCTTTGGTTAACTTTATTCCCAGCTATCCCTTATAGTTATGGCTTTTGGGAATAAGAGGGGATAGATATCCCCTCTTATCCCCTATTTCAAACACTACCTAAGGGTGTTAATCATCCTCACACCCCCAAGTAGAAAAGCAATAATCAAAAGAGGAACTATTATACAGTTTCTTCTAGTAAGGGATAATTTTTGTCAGGTACTTCAGCAGCAGATGGGCTACAAAATGTTGATGGAATTAAACTCTTATTGGAAGGTGAAACTTGATCGGATGTTTAAAACCTAATCCAATTGGTGATCTAGATCAACAAGGTAAGCCTTAACTTGAACACTTCTAAATAATATCATAAATCATGCATATTATGCAAAGATTATAGGGTTCTTGTTGAATGAGTTTTAGAATATATGTTGAAGGAGAATGCTTTTTTTTGAAATATAGACAAGATATAAAGGAAAACCATGTAGATGAATTGGCAGACATGGTGAATAAATAGGAGGCATATACAGTCAAGTTATTTGTACATGATTCACTCAACTTTTTCTTGACATTGCATAAAGCATTACATATGTTAATCACATTTTCTAAAGTAAGGGCTTGACTTGCACTATCTAAATAAATCGTTTAAATTGTTCGTAGTGTATTTAATAGAAAAATAGTCACATTTTGCATAGTTGCATATATTATCTAATTACACTCTAATAAAAATCATGGTTATCCATGCGACCTTCTAAACTTACACCAAGGAAGCATTTATGAACCATATCCAAGCAAAATCTACTATGTTGATACACACAATCTAACTTAGATATATAAAAAATTCAATGGACAATTTTTTCGAAAGGTTATTCATGGTAATATTAACAATGCTTAAATTCCTTCCTATTCTAGAATGTATTCATGCCATTGTTGCGATTAGAAAAGCCTATAAAAAGAACTAAGTATTTTAAACATTACCACAAGATCAAAATTTCTAGGCATCAGCATGCCTAGGGTTCGATTGAAGCCCTTTAGCATCATCGACCGTCTCATATCATCCATACCTAAAAGCTACAACCACACGATGGGCCACCAAGGACCCTCAATAGCTTAGAGATTATGTGGCATCTCCTCTCAATCGAAGGCTCTTCGATGAAAATCCGAGCTTCTTTTGAATAGCCAAGAAATGAAGAATGGATGGCATATTTCTGACTGAGGCATGAGATGCAAACTGGCCCTCAAAGGTGAGGCTACTTTGGATATGATGGTTGTGGTTCGGAAGATTTTTTCAAGAAGAACAAAAGAATAAGGCCAAAAGAGAAAAGAAAAAGTAAGATCCTTGTTAGGAGAGAAAGAACAAGAAGAGAAAGAGCTTGAAGATCCTTGTTAGGAGAGAAAGAACAAGAAGAGAAAGAGCTTGAAGGTTCATGTTATAAAATAAAGAGATCAAAAACAAATCGAGAATGCTTCAATTGTAGTTCAACACGATCAAGCATACAACTGTGCATATTGCATATATATAGTAATTATTTAAATCAATATAATTTAGATTTTATTTGCATATGAGTTAGACCATATATGTTATGCAATTGTGGTTCACGTACTCTTTTTAATCTCCAAAACTACTCCATTTCGAATAAGTTCTATGATAGAATTCAATTGCATTTCATTGAATTTGATTAATAGAATTAAATTAAAATAAATTTGTGATAAAATTCATACATTAGGAACAAAACTTAAAATGTAAGAATTCAAACGACTTATTCTTCACAATAGACTAAAAAAATTAAATTTATATAAAATTTTAATATTAACTAACTCTTTAGTATTCGATCAAAATCCTGTCACTGTTGAGATTAGAATTTTCTATTTAGAAATAAAAAATTATAATATAATACACACACACAAACACACACACATATAATATAAAGATAGAAAAGAGGTGCAAAGATTAAGAAGGGATTTTTTAGTCTTATAATAAATAGATTCTATAGAATAAATTCTAGCCTTCTAAATTACATTAATTTTGATGTGAATTATAGTTATACAAAAATCTGATTTTCTTGAGTTTTAATTCTGTTATATTCTTTAGAATTAAAACCATTACAAACCAAAAAAAAAAACACTTAAAACAGAGAAACTTAATTGAATTTCTTGTTTTTAAGGGACTCCATCGGTTGCCCTATTCGCTACAGATGCAAAATCCAGTAATTAATTGAAATCTTTGGACCATTTGATCAAAATCGGACGCCGTCGAAGCGTTGTTTCGTTCGAAGTGGAACGATGCGACTCCCGTTTGTAAAAGGCTCAAACTCACTCCCATATGGCTTATCAACTCCTCTCCCTCCCTCACCGGATTCTTCAACTCATCGGGGCCGTCGGTCCACCGGCACTAGATTCCCCCCTGCCAACCCCATTCACTCCCCGCCCTCGCCCTGTTCCGATGAACCAAACGCCGACTCCGACTTCACCTCCTTCTTCCCCTACTTTTACCCTTCCCCTCCTCCTCCTCCTCCCATGACATCGTGGTGAGTCTCACCATCGCTTCCACCTACGTCAACATCGCCCAAGTCCCCACCTTCCGGGCCAAGCTGGGGAGTGCCCGATCGCCCACCTCACCTGTGTCTTACCGGTCACCCTTGACGGCGATGCCGTAATCTGGTACGAGCTCATTGTTTAGCCCCGCCCTTCCTTGCCATGGGATGAGATCCGGGCAGCCTTCTACTGGCCTACCATTGGGCAAATTTCAATGCCCACTGATGTGGCTGGTCACATTCTATTGACAATAAATTAACAGACTGTATGATTTTTTAAGCCGAGCAATAATATGGCAGTTGTTTCTAGCCCTGGGGTCGATCTTGGCTTCGGCCTCGGCCTCGGCCTCAAGCACTGCCTCAGTCTTGGCCTCGGCCGAGCATAGTCTCGGCCTCAAGCCTAGCCTTAGCCTCAAATCCAACATCAGCTTCAATCTTGGTTTTGAGCATGGCCTCTGCTCCATACCTGCTCTTGACCTTTGGGTTCGGCCTTGGAACTAGCCCCATACTTCGTTCCCAGAAACCTAACAGGTACTCAGAACTGCCATATGGCCCATTAATCCACTATCTCTAAGACCACGGAAAGTTACCGTTATTTACAGCACACGTCTAGTAGTAATGCGCCCACCTACCACCTACGATGCCATGGATAACGTGATTCAATGGTCATACAGCAAGGGTAAGAGGGATCTTTGAACAGGTATAAAACCCTTTACTCACAACGAGAGAGGGGGATCATTCTCTACTACTCTATCAATTCCAGAGCTGTTCTCTAAACCGCTAACTAGAACATCGAAGGGTTTTCATCGGAACCACCGGTCCAAAACTTTTGTTGCAGATTTTCAGCTGAAGGAGGCGGCCCTGTCATCTTTTTGAAGATCGGTGAAGCTCTTTTCTTATCCGACGCTCGCTGAGAGTGATTTGGCAGCAACACCTGCCATCTGAGACTGCTGTGGATTTTAAACTGGCAACCTGACCATGGGACTCCAGCGTAAGTGGGGTCATAATTTTTTTATTAAAAAAATCTTCAATTTCTTTCTTTTTCCCTTGATAGATTTGGCTAATGGAGAATTATTATGGCTTATAAATGTTAAATTTTTCATCAGGAAAATATATCTGATCCAATAAGTAATGTGGACTGAACAGCCATAATGTTTTCAATTATTGGACTATTATCACCACTGTGCCTAGCTCGTCATTTTTAACATAATATTTTTTAATTATCAATGATTAAAACTTTGTAGCGCATTCTAAATCGTCACTTTTTTAAAATTTGTGAATCTTTTTGTATTGTGATGACTAGCTTGGTGCCATGGTCAATCCATGGTATGTGTCACCAGCAGGCAATGAGATATTTGGATTCAGTGTAAACCTGATCAGTTACGCCTCACACAAGCTTCTTCTGGGCGCTGTGGGTATCGATTTATATATTATGGGGTTCATCTCCTTACGTTCAACGATCTAGCTTTGATGGACGTCCATGGGTCATAATATATATAATAACCAAGCTTATATTATTTATTTTGCTAGCTTAACTTTCAAATTATTAGCATTTAAGGTATGACAAGAAGCAACATTTATCTTGTTCACCCAGAGATGTATAGAGCTTTATTATTTAATCATTAACCGCTTCAAGTCAGAAACCTACATGACTTGTTCTCACCATCAAGCATTTTTCGCAATGTTATTGCTGTTCTTTTTTTCACTTAACCAATGATCAATCTTTTATTTGAAAAATATAAAGATGTGTATTAAAATATTGACAACAATTTATCTATCAAAAAGCAAAAATTAGAAGACTTCTCTATAATATATAATAATTAAGCCAGATGTTACTACCACCGATTGATGAGAATATGAAAGTTTATCATCAGCTCTTGACTACGGAATTTAACCACCGTCTTCTACCTAAATCCTTGAGATGGATCACCGTCTTCAATATTAAAACTATTATTAAAAGTTTAATGCAAGTCACGCTTGTCGCGTGGGTTTTACTCGCATTTTTCACATGCACCGCTTCTCGAGAGGATCTCAAAAGTCTCATGCAACTGATAAACGTGCTAAATGGGTGTCAGACATCTCATTTTATATTCAACTCTGGTAGACTTTTGGATGTCACCATTAAATTTTGAACGGCGCTTGACAGGTTCAGTGTGCTGGTGGTATTAAAGGCCGTTTGGTACGGAACTAATAAAAAAATTAAAAATATTATTTCCTTATGTAAACTTTAAAAAGATGTAAAAATTATTTGATTGTATTTAAGAATGAAAATTAAAAAAAGTTGATGCAACTGCTAATTGTGTTTGAACTTGAAGAGGTGAAAATATCTTAATGTTTTTTTATGATATTAATATAAAAAAGATGAGATAGAAGAAAATGATACGTTATTATATAATATTTTTTTAGTTTCTATATTTTAGATTTTTTTATTTTATGAATTTTTTTTATTATGTTAACATATCCTTCTTTAGTTAATAATTTAGAAAGTAAAAAGAAGAAAACAATTTTCTCTTAAAAAAAATAATTTATATCAAACATCCTGAAAAGAAGATGAAAAACTATAGAAATAATTTGTTATGTATTTATTATTATTAGATTCTTTGCTTAAGAAGTGATGTGTACACATCTCATTTTTAGCAGAAAACTGATGATAAACATCTAAATAATAATACTTAAATTTTAATTCTCATTTCATGGAGAGCTTTTAATTTAAGCCTTGATGGTTGTGCCGATCTTGAACGTGGAACAAAGAGTCATATAAACATGGCATTATTTTTCTGACTTAAGTTTTGATTTGTGGTGTAAACATATTACGTGTCCACTATCTTTTATTTAGCAGGCTTCATAGACAATTAACTTTCGATTCCATTAAAACGGTAGACTTACAAATTACTGAAAGCTTTAGAATTTTTTTCTCAAATTCGCTTGCTCTACAATGTTTCCAAGTATTTTATCATAGAATGCTGTTATGGGACAAAGCGATGACAAAAAATCTCTCCCTGCTTTTTATTTTTCTTCAAAAAACTTATGTTTTCAACTGGAGATTCTTTACGCAGAAATAACATAATGGGTTGGGATCTAACTTTGTTCTTTGTGCATGTTTAATCTAAGTACTTAAAAAACCCCAATATCTGCCGTTATGATAGAAGTTGCTCGAGCTTTACTCTGTGGCCCCAGGACTCCATTGCAGGATATTTGTTTAATATCATGACCATTATGTTATTTCTGCGTTCTGCTTAGCTCTGCTCTTCCTCAAGTAAAACAAGAAGAGTTCATCAACTAAAGTGGTTGGAATGCATTTACCATAGGGAGGGATCATGATCATGAATTAGGGCTAAAAATGGGTCGGATAAACTTCGACCGCATTCGTATGTATTCGAATTATATCAGATTCAAATATTTATTTTTCAATCCAATTGGTTCCATTATAGGTTCGGATATCTATTCAAAAAATTAATTCGGATACGGATATAGATGTGATGTCTAATCAAAAAAATTAATCAGATCTGAATACGAATATGGATATCTAATCAAAAAATTATATCTTCATTCTTTATTTTCAATTTTATCATAGTAACCATATCAAATAAATTTTAATGTTTTTATTCCAATCGAGTACATTGAGAGAGAAGTGACTAGATGATGCAAGCATGTGCAGTGAAATTTCAGGAAGCCTAGATAAAAAGAGACTCAGGTTTGTATATCCGTATATAACAAATATGGATATATTTGATATCCGAGTATTTCTATCTATTTAAAATAAATATAAAAATAAAATTTAATATTTATTTAATATTTATATTTAAAAATATAAATATAAATATAAATATATTATTATTCATATATGATCCGTTTTTAGTCCTACCATGAATGCTTCCTGCCATGTGCCAGAATCAAAGTTGTTTGTATGCTGACAATATTTTAATGATATTACGTCTGGCAATGGATGCAAGATTGTGGAGTACGGGACTTCCATAAAGATTTCCAACGAACCAGCAAGTTGCTATCGCATCTCAACCATATATTAGGCAATGCCTTGACTTCTTGTCCCCCGTCTCCTCGTCAAATATCTCGTAGGTTCTGGCGCACAATCCAATTGGATGTCAAGCATCCGTCGTGCATTTAAGTAAAAACTCAACTTTCCCATCAGCAAAACAACAACAAAAAAAAAAAAAAAAAAAAAATGATCAACATGAGCACATATTTTCACGCGTGCCGTCCTTGCCGCGTGTGATAAGTAATAAGTATACTATTGGTACAAGTATTTAAAGCCGTTTCGGTCAGGAAAAGGGCAGGCGATTGAGGCGAAGCGAGACGGCGAAGATTGCGTTCTCCCCAATGCCAAGCAAAACAACCGCGGGCTGGAAGCAAGGCAGATAAAGAGTGCCCACTCGAAAGGCCAAACGCCGTCGTAATCATCGCTCTTCCCCTTTCTCATAGGCCGGCGCGTGGCGTTCATCCTCGTCGCTTCCGCCAGTGCGTAGGGACCGCGGGGAATGGGCCGGGGCGAGGCGATGGCGACGACGACGCGCGCGGTGATGTCATAACGAGAAACCGAAGATCCGAAAGAGACGAAAGGGTTACGAAGACGATCACTAGAGCGTTCCGCTCTCGGTGATATTTTTTATTTTTTTAAATTCTTCCTACATAAACAAGTATAAAGAAGATCGGATGGCGTGCGCTCCATCGCTAGCTGTCCATCGGTATACACACTGCAGCGGTTTGCCTCGGTTCAGGCTGAGTGCTGGTGGCCACGCGTCCTTCGGTTTCTCACGGCCTCCTCTTTCTTCGCATAATCTCCCTGGTTCGTTCCCTCGCTCCTTTCTCTCTCTTTTTTTCTTCCCATGTCTTGATTGTTGGTGGAAATGGTCTATTAGGGTATCAAATCGCGGGTATTCGTATCTTTTCCCTTTTCTTGATTCTTTGTTCTGGATGATGAAGTTTCCTGTATTGGATTAGTTTCTGTTGGGCATGGTTGGTCGTTTAAAAATCTCAAGGTAGTTTGGATTTTCTTGAAATTTTTAGACTGGAAAGATGTTTCGTTGTGTTCTTATGATTTTTGTTTTTTTTTTTTTTAATGCCTTGCGGGGGTCGATGACTTTCATATCCTGCGGGTATCGATTCAGCCTGGGTTTGTGTTTTTCTTTGATATTCTCTGGCTTTTGGAAAAGCATTTGTCTGAACGATCTGATAGCGGTCGGTTGGTTTTTTTTTTTTTTTTTTGGTTCGTTGTTGAATCTTTTTTAACAATCCTCCCAAATGATAAAAAGCAGGACAAAGAGAGAAGAAACTTAGAAGAATTGATACAAAATTCCATTGTGGTTCATGCTTTTAGGAACATTCCCCATAAGCATTGATAATTCTAGAAAAATCAAAATCTATGCTCAAGTCTTTGTATCTGAGATTGTTAGTTCCTCAGGCACTTCCAGAGGCTTTGTACCGAGCTCTAACACCCCAGGTTACTCGTAATCTTCTGACTTTAATCCAGAATGTTGTCGCAGCACAACGTTGGAGATGTTTGGTGAAATATTTGATAGAGAGTGCGTGGTAGGCTTTTGCCATGAGATAGAGCCAGTTGACAATCAGATATTGCAGATGACTTACATCGAGACCAATCCAGGCCCTATTTTACCTTTCAAGCTTTTGGTTATCTTCATTTTAAGGATCCACAGCACTTGTTGGATTGGCTTTGTAATTCATGTTTGACTTCAGTTTCGAACCTTTGTTACCTGAATTGGAAGCAGCTGCTGAAATGAGGAAGCAGGATATAGAATTACCAAGAAAGCATATGTGCAAGACAATATTAACATTATACATTATCAAAGGTTTTTGCTCATTCTGTTATGACAATTCAAAAGCAAATTCATGATATAAATATTTTTAAAAAATCCAACAATAACTGTTATTTCCACTATTGAACTTTGATTGGTACTGGTAAAATAAATCACATGAAGAATCAGTTAGAACACCAGCAAGTGGGTGCTAGGCTGGGTGTAGGGCAGGTGCGACACTACCAAAATCTGGACTCTCCAGAGTCTTTTGGAATCCCACCTTTACATAGCACATTGATTTCATATGACAGAGATTCAAATTCTCCATGAAAATACAGCGAATTAGGATGTGAATTATACTTTTAGCTTGTGCGAAACATACTCTCTTGGAAGCTTTTTTGCAACCTCATGCTTTAATGTCTGTCAATGTCTTAATAAAACATGTAGATCATATGAATAGATCACTTCATTACCCCAGCTGTGATAAAAGTTATGGAGGGACTTGTAATGAATGTGTGACTATGCTCTGACCACTATTTGCTTAAGTTCTTTTTTGGCACTACAACTCTACATATAAAATCACGTGGTCAGCCTTCATGTCCATCAATTATCATCTAAATCTAAAACTTTGTTACTGTGTTTCATTCTGTAGGATGCAACCATAGTCGACATTTTTTACTTTGCAAGGTCAAAGCAGATGAGGAAGTTGGTCTATAAGTTTCTGGCCACCATGATACCTACTTGTTTAGAAATTTGTGTTCGCTTTTTTCAGTACTTGTTTTACCATGAATTAAATATGTCGAACTATTCTTGGACGGATGGATATTCTGTAATGAATTCTGTACCATTTACCAAGAGCACGTCCTTGGTTGAACAATGGGAAGGTTTGTGGTCTTTTGATGTATCTATGACTAATGTACAGTTTTGTAAGCATTTTGATGCTGGATAGAATGGGGAGGACAATCAACTGAGTCTTTGGGAGCCTGAGGTGGTTTGAGTTGAAACAAGGGTTGCTGTTATTGATGATTCAGGTTTGGAAATTTGGCAAAATTTCCTACCTAGGTTGGGATCCTAAGGGAAATCGATATATGAGCTTTGTATTAGCATCAGAGTGCTTGGATTGGATTGTGAAGTGATGAAGTTTCAAGGCCTGCAATGGACTGAAAGATGGACTTGGGGTTCTGCTAGAATATCTTGAATCAGGCTAATGTTTTGGTTTAAGAACAAATTTAATCAACAGTTTGTATGACTGAGCAAGTAGAAATATAATGCGAAGAATTAAAAATTCAATTATGATTTGATGAAATGTCTGGAAATTGGAGGCTTCAACCTGTATCCAACAGATGGAGAGAAGAAAAGAATTCTGATGAGTTAAAGAGGACTTCTGAAAAAGAACAATAGGGATAATATCCCGGAGCATTTTATCACCATGAGCCTAGGTATCACATCTAGCATCGAAACTATGCATGCTTATTCCATAGAGTTGCAAGATGAAGAGAAAAGAAAGTATTTTTTTGTTTATTTATCAGAACTGTAACTATGGAAATGAGGACTGCTCCTTTATATAGGCCCACAGGTGTTGGTTACTAGAAGCTCCTTTACTTCATGAGGAACCACTCCTACAAAACAAAAAGAAATAATATCTCAAGTAGTTCAGTTACGTGAAGTGGTGAAATCCCCTGTCTTCCTAACACATATCATCGGCCACCAATTTTTAAATTGGAGGCCTTTTGCCAGAATCTCTTTCAAGGAGAACGTGGAAATTTTCAGATTTGTTGAATTCTAGATTTTCAGACCATCATTTCCTTTCCTAGCATGATCAGCCACTTATTCTGTAAAAGAGGCTAAATTAAAGATAACAGATGTAGTTCTTTTGTTGGTTAGTACTGCTTACGAAGAATTGAAAGAAAAGAAAGGCATGGCCTACCATTTTCTGAGGAAAATTAGGAAAGGAAAGAAAAATGTTATTGTTTGGATCCCCTTCCATCCTTAAGTAGAATTTATAGTCCAGCTAGGAGACCCCCAGAGTGGCCATATTGTGGTGCTGAATTTCTTACTTCTTCCTTCTGTTTGTTAAGTGTTTGTTCTTTTTGGACCCCTCTTATTCCTATTACCATTCTAAAAATGTTATGATATCTCGATTTATGCTGTCTTGCTTCTTTAGGGACATAGTTGTATATATGCTGAATGCTGCTATGTGGGATCCTTGGTATGCTTGCATGCACAGCAGGTTCTCACAGTGCAATAGATTCTGTCTGTGCAGGACTGGACTCTAGCAGGAATAAGTTAAATTTTAGATGTCATATAATGAATACCAGCAGGAGAAGTGTCCCAGATTCCAAGGATGTCTCCAAGTTAAAGAATGGACCTGATCATCTTCTTGTTCTTGTTCATGGTATCTTGGCTAGGTAAACTCGTAAACATATATGTGGCAATGTCAAACAGAATGTGTGAATGTACATGGGAGTTGTGGCTTTATATACTTCATAGTGGTGGCAATCTTTTGAGTCTTGTCTTTTGAAATGCATTGTTGGCAACGAGGAATGAATTTTTGCAGACTAGCTGTTATGTTTCAAGAAGATTCTTAATGTTATAGCCAGATTGAATGTAGCTGTTATATACATGCTGTGCTTGATATTTGATTCTATTGGATGTTTATGGCTTCTATGCTGGTTTCTTGCATAGAATGGTGTAGCCATTTTTTTTTAGTCAAGCACTTGCCACCAACACTGGTTATTGGAATGTAGGCTGGTTCCTCAAGGTTCAAATAATGGACAGGTTTGGTAATGGAAAGATCCACCAAAGAAATGTGATCAGCCTATATGTATTACATTATCATGCATTCCACCTATTTACACAATATATGCATATAATCTCAAGTGTATTTGTACATAATTTATTACTTATACATATTAATATTAAACATTCAATGGGCATCACTCATCTTGGCTAGGTCTGAGTAAAAGATGATCTTTATAGTTTGCTGTCTTAAATGAAAAGCTCGTCATTGGTTAATCTATCCAACTTCAGTAGAAATGATATTTGCAAGGTAACTTTTGGTTGATGGGATCATTTTGCTTCCATTTTTGGTTTTTTGGATCATTTGAATTACATGATTGAAATCAGCAAAGAAGCCTTGTTATATACTTTGGTGCCTTATTTGGAAGAATACATTTGTATTGTTGATCAAATAATCAAAAGAACTAATATGCATGTTTTTGGGGTCTATATTTAACATTTTGCTAGTATCCTCATATTATTATAAAATAACTTCCAAGGTTCTCTCATTGTTATTCTGCATGGCATTATAGCCTTTTTATGGCGAAAGTAGGTTCTAGGTCTCCATCTCTTTCATTAATGAATTGTAAAACTAAGTTACAAAGCCTCTGTTTATATTAGTGAGATTCATTCTTGTACAAGTCAGATTGATTCCTTTTTAGTTAGAAGAGGAGGGAGCTTTTCTAAAATAGACATGACTAGCAGAAAAAAGTTATGGAAAAACTAAAATGTTATGGGAGATAGGTCTTGACTTCTATATCAACTTCATCTCTAGCTGCTTCATCTAACTCTTTCTAGATAGAGAGATATTCCTGATTAAAGTCTTTCTTAAAAAGAAAACTTTTGATTTGATTGGCTTATTTGAGGACCCAAACGGTAGAATTTGGCTTTAATTTCTTGTGCATTGCATCCTTACGGTGAGGGGAGTGTTATCTCAAGAGCTCAAAAGGTTACCTGATTCCAAAAAAAAAAAAAGGCACCTTAATTAGTGTCATACAGGCCGGTTAGGGCCTTCAAAAGTTTGGCATGTTATTTTTGAAGTGGCAGGTCTTGCTCTAGAATCCTGTATAATTTTCTCACAAGGGCCAAAGTGGTTCACATCGAGCTTGGTGATCCTCCTGGATCAGATCAAGCACTCATTGAAGGCTGTGCGGTTTCTTTCTTTATGCTTCATGCTATATCAAATTGATTCGAAACACCTGCTGTTGCTCTGCATTCTTTAGTTTACATTAGTTGATTATGTAATATAATTCAACAATTGTTGAAACATATTTTGAACAAGGAGCATGTAACTTATTTTTCCACTGACAAATTTTGCAGTCCAAGTGATTGGATATATGCAGAGGAAGAATTGAACAAACGACTAGGGAGCAATTTTTCAATCTATGGTATGACATGTCTACTTTTTCCTGGTGTTATTATTATCTGAAACATTTCTAAGTCTTTTGATCTTTCATACTATCACATCATCTACACAGGTCCTTTCCACATACTATTATCTGCTGGCATAATACATTTCTTATGAGTTTTCCTTCCTTAACAGCAAGTTCATCCAATACCTATACTAAAACATTCAGTGGAATTGATGGAGCTGGAAAGCGATTAGCCGATGAGGTAAGTCATCAATTACTTCTCTATTTAACGTGCTTGAGATATTTATTTTAGAGTGAGATTAATATGTATCACCACTAATGTGATCACGGTGCATTTAAGGGAGCAGATATTGACTGTAGTCCAAAAGACAGAGAGCTTGAAAAAGATCTCTTTCCTGGCACATTCTTTGGGTGGTTTGTTAGCCAGATATGCTATCTCCATCCTCTATAAGCAAGATACATGGAACAGGAGTCAGCACCAGAATGTTGTCAGTTCTAGCACCAAAACTTCAGAAAAATCAGCGTGCACTTCAAATTTAGGGAAAATTGCTGGCTTGGAGCCTATTAATTTTATTACCTTGGCAACTCCACATCTTGGGGTTAGAGGGAAAAAACAGGTACATATATTTGATTGTTGAATAATAACTTTTATACGCCATTACCGTTATATATTTTATTCTCTATTTGAATGCTTCTTTACTTCCATTGTTTCTTCTTTCCCTATCTTGTTTCCCCCACTTTTGTCAGGCAAGTTGTGCTCCATTAGATGAGTCTAAGTATTTTTTCAATTTTTCCTCAGCTTCAAAGTTCTTTATATATTAGTGTATATATGGTCAAATCTTAAGCCGTTAATTTGGAGTATGCATTTCTTGTGGGACAAAACAAACTTTGTCATAGGACAGATTGGCATGGAGGGGTAAACGTCAGATGTCGAAAGATCTTTGCATCAAAAATGCAATAGGATAAAATATTATGGACATCTTAAAATAAGGAACAAAAACCAAATATCATATGAATGTTTTGTACATGAAGATAATGATAGTTTATCATATCGTTAAGGATACCTAAAAGAGGGATAGAAAATTGAAAAAGTGAAAATGAAATCTTCTTCCCAAGGTTTCTGATGTAAAATTCAGGGAAAACAGCCACAAAGTAAAAGCTTCACATCTATTTAGTTAAACCTCCGTATTACTCGAAGTGTTAACTGACCATCCATATCTAGATTTTGGAGTACAAACTAAAGGCAAAGGGCACTAAGTTAAGCTGCACATTGATGTTATAAGTTTTTCCTTATTACATGAAGCACTAATTAACCACCTTCTACATAGGACATATCTCATTAAGTGCCAAGACCAGATGGTCAGGATTGTTTTTATACCATCTAATGGACTCATTCTAGAGCAAAGCCAAAAAAAATAGATGTAACCAGCCAGTTAAAGACTCTTAATTGCAGGATCCTTGCTCATCACTGCCAACATGGTACCTACTCAGCAAGTAAGATTCTGTTCTCTTCTATTGAAAACCTCAAGGGAACATGCTGCCAGAAAAAGGATCAGCATTTTGAGTCCCATATTTATCAATTTTTGTGTTTCTGGGCCATGTATTCATTAGGAACATGCATTCCAGAAACCAGGAAATTTTTTTGCTAGTATAGCTCTGCTATTTCTATACTCTTTGGGCTACAGATTTTTATACCTTTCATCGTTTTCACTTTAGACAAATGACTTGTTTTTGCTTTTCTTATCAATCTTATTAAGGATATATATATATATATATATATATATATATATATATATATATATGAATGAAACATAGCAAAATCATTTTGATTTGACTTTTTCTAATATTATCATCAGATCCTGATCCCCCCCCCCCCCCTCTTATGTACACATGAACATATATGTACACATTCACATGAACATATATTTATGTTGTATGGATTCTTCTTAGACACTTCAAGTAGTACTTTTTTCAATTATTATTAAGAGGACCCTCACCAGTCTATGATCTTGGTTTTCACTTTTGTTTGCTTTCCCAGCTTGTGCAACCAAGGAAGACTAGATCGTTAAATGCCCTGTGATTTCTTGACGTTTTGCAAAGTTTTTCCCCTCCCTTTCCATCTTCTCCTACTAAGTGATGTCAATGTTGTCTATGTATATTATGTATCTGTGGCAAGTCCAATGATGAAAAATGTCTAGTTTATTAAAATCAATTGTTCTGAATATTATTATTCTTCCACAAATCCCTCATTGGTATACTTTAGTGCTCTCATCCTAAATATTTAGCTTACCTTTCTTTCTAATTGTCTACCCTAGTTAAGTAAGTCTTAGATATTGTATTATATTCTTTTAATGTGATCATAAAATTTAAAATATGTGATGAATTTGTTTTGTTTTTCAGCTTCCATTTCTTCTGGGAGTACCCATTTTGGAAAAAATTGCTCCACCTTTAGCTCCCATATTTATTGGCCGAACAGGTCGGCAGCTCTTCCTTACGGATGGTAAACCTAGTAAACCACCACTTCTATTAAGAATGACATCGGATTGTGAAGATAACAAATTTTGTAAGTCAAGGCAAGCATATATTTCAATTATATTTATTTTTCTTAATTTTTTAGCTGGAGGTTGTTATAAACTTTATTCTATCTTGCAGATCTGCTCTTGCCTCATTTAAGAGTTGTACGCTTTACGCCAATGTCTCATATGACCGTATCCTCCTATGATCTAATGTTAGCATATAAGTCTTTCAACAACTGAAAGTGCCCAGTGTCATTTTTCTTTCCCTTCTCTATTTTTCTTGAGCTTGATTCAGATATGGTGGGATGGCGAACATCTTCAATAAGGAGAGAGAGTGAACTTTATAAGGTACTGTGATGCACATAAGTTCTAGTTGAACCCTGAAATTTAACTGCAGTCATTGTTTGTCAAAAGAAATTGCATGAACTAACAATTACTTATACTGGGCAACAGCTTGTTAGAATTTTAAGTAGCTTGTGATCAGAGTTGTGACTATGTTAACATTGAGATCTTACATGGGTTTTTTCCCTATCATCTTGTCCTGATGAAAGTCTGCATACGCTCATAGGTATGATCCATAGTAAATTCATATCCTCAGTTCAATTTAAGTATAACCTATTTTAGTTACACCTTAAGAAGGGGTTAGAGTGCAGAAGAACCTAGGGCATTCGTATAGATAAAGAATTTTAAATTAACTAATAGTGGTTGGGGCAGAGGATATTCTAGGTTAACTATATCTAGCTTTCATTAGGAATTATGATGCTAGAGTTCTATTAGGCAATCATGAAAATTCTTGTATTAGAAGTGACAGTACTGCTCAAAGATGAAATTGGAAGCTTAAGCATTGAACGAAAGTATACAAGTGGGCAATGATGAGAAAATGCCTATTGAGTTTCTGATTGCTTATTTACAGCCCTCACGCCGGTCTTTGGATGGCTATAAGCATGTTGTAGATGTGGAATATTGCCCTCCAGTACCATCTGAGGGTCCTCATTTTCCTGCAAAGGCAGCCAAGGCAAAGGAAGCTGCCCAAACTGCATCAAAGACACAAAATACAGCAGAATATTATGACATAATGGAAGGCATGTTCTTTATTGTCTTGGCAACAGTTCAATATCTCAGTAATAGTTAACTATTTTTTTGATATTTCAGTCCACTGTATCATTTAATATTTTGAAAATAAAAGCAGAGGAGATGATACTTGGCTTGCAGAGGGTTGGATGGAAGAAAGTTGATGTCAGTTTTCACTCAGCTTTTTGGCCCTTTTTTGCTCATAACAATATTCATGTACGTTTCAACTTTTTGATATGAGTATTTGTTTCATATCCTTTGTTTTTGTCTTGTGAACTGATTCATTTTTGATGATCCAGGTTAAGAGTGAATGGCTTCACAATGCAGGAGCTGGTGTTATTGCTCATGTTGCGGACAGTTTAAAACAACAGGAATCTCATACATTTTTGGCTGCAAACCTATAGGTACTCCCAAGTTACGTTATTTGAATCTGTTGTAAAATAACAACAGAACTAATGAAAAAAATTATAATGTATATAATATATTATATTATACATGTTGCTTCTTGCTGAATTATTACTTTTTGTAGGAATGGATGAATATTTTTTGAATGTGTTTCTGGTATGCCAGAGAAAATGAGATGATTTAGTTAAGCTGTCCTGGTTCTTACTAGATAATTCAAACGGCAGCAACTTTTGAAAACATCCACACTCTTTGTATGAAAGACTAAAGAGACCATAATGTCCATATAATAGATAATTCCTTTTAATTAAAATGAACAGCATTTTGATAAAGTATCTCGCTGTCCTGTTCAATTACAAGCATTCCGTTTTTTTCTTTTTTCTGGAGATGAATTATCCTGCCAAATTTTATTCTGGAAATGCCCCTCATAGGCTAGTTTTTAGATAATGTAATGCAAATGATAAGCGTGTGGGGCTTTGTTGTGGGCATGGACTAGAAAGCAGCATATTCTTTGCTGAAGAAACTTTGCATGGATCGTTTTGTTCAGGATATTAACTGTCACGGGCATTGAGCTATAGATAGCGTTCTCTTTAAGATTTGAAGATTGTCAATTGTCCATCCCTGACCACCCAATTCTTTCCTGCCTTTCTGATATTTCATGCATACCTCTTACAAGTTGTGCACTCCTTTGATGTATTTGACGTTAGATTGCCATGTTTTGGTATATCATTGCACGGAGCGTTTGTATATTGTTTATCTTTCGATAGGACCTGAGTTGCATCCTTCACACGGTGCAAGGACACCCGTTCCTTCGCGCCCATACTGCGTTGAATCATTTCTTATTTTGCTTTGAGAGATGTGCGGCTGACGATCGACTTGAGTTTGTTGTGCTTTAAGATCTATGGAGTTAATTATCCGACGGTAGAGAGGCACGAAGGAAACGGTATCCTTGTTTCGCGCAGGGGATATCATACAACTCCCACGCATCCTCATTTAAAGCTCGTAGTTGGTGAAGTTCAAACATCACGGTCACGAGACTCTCGAAGTATGCTAGGTTGTTTCGAGAGCGCGCAGATAATACTTTCAGTCAAAACGACCATGATTTTTGATAAATAAAAGTGTACGTAAATTTAAATGGAGTGACCAAGGAAAAGCTATTCTATTCAGATGGAACTTGCAAACATGAATCACTAAATCCCTCTAAAATTTGCTATCTATATATATGCTTACTGGGTATGAGTGATTGCTTTGTAGTATATACGAAGACTTAGCACGGTTTTGAACGTATACTTCTGTTTGGACGGGGGCTCATGCCATGGTCAACAGATCCGTCTCAAAAGATGGTTGAATTATGAAACTCGGACAGAATTCATGCCATGGTCTTTGTAGCTTTCTCTGCCATGCCAGACAACACACTTGGAGACTACAATCATGGTCTCATTTTCATCCGTCGCGGACGAAAGTGGCTCAAGTTTGTGCTCTTTACTTATTACCATGTGAACCCCTGTTTTTTCAACAGATTCTCACCATATGAAGATCTATCATCTTTGACCGAAGGGAGGGAGGCGCCGCCCCTTTCACCGCCATTGTTGACTGACATGGCAGGGGGCGCCGACGTACCTCCTCTTCACACGAACACAAAAGAGGGGCTAACCCTCCCCTTGCCATGAGATAAGGGGGAGGGGAAGCACCCCCTTCTTCTCCATGATCACGTCCCCTATTCGTGTCGGCCGCCTCCTCACCTCGTTGTCCTCCAGCAAGGTAAGAGAGAGGGAGAAAGGGGGAGAAGATGAAGGGGAGAGGACGCTGGAGGCCCTCCCCTCACATGGAAGCCAAACCGGCTCACGTAAGTTGGTTCGGGCCCAGTGGCGTGCTCGCCGGCTCGCCGGGCCCGAGCCCCGAGCATCAACCCCCATCGGCATTGGGGAGGCATCCGATGGGGTCCGGCTGGCCTCCCACTAGCCGACCGTGCCACCGGCACTAAGACAAGCCGTGGCTGAGAGAAAGAAAGAAAGAGGGAGAGAGAGAGGGGGGAGCTCGGCCGCAGCGGCAGCTGGCTCCAGGTCGGTCGTTGGCGACCAAGCCACCCCGGGAAGAGGCCAGCGGCGGCCCTGGCCGCCGGCACAGACTTCCCTGTTTCGGGTGAAACAGGGAGCGGGAGAAGAAGAAGAGAAAAAAAAAGGGGATGCTTGTTGGGCCGATTGGGCTATTTTGGATTGGGCCCTGTTGGGCCGGCTCACTGTCACTTTTGAGCTGAACTTTGGACCCTGTATTGGGTCAGGAATGAAGAAATGAAAATATGCATAGATTAGTGTTGATCTTAGTTTCTGGAGGTATTTTTATTTTCCCATTTGGATGCATATATTAAGAAATATTCAAGCCCAAAGTTGAGCCCAGGATTAGTTTGGGTAGAATTTAAGGGACACTTTATTATTCAAATTTTAGAGATTTAATTGTATAAAAATGATGTTGTAGGTATCCATATGTCCAAATAGCTTGTTTACAGTTTGGGATTAGCGTACGGAGATAAGTAAGCTAATTATTATGATTTTATAAATTATTTAATATATAAATTTGGATTTATAGCTGTATGCATATTTATGAAATAAGACAAAATGAAATTTTATTATTTAATTTAATAAATAGTACCACGAGTATGCAATTGAGTATCTATTATATATATGATTGCTAATATTTTGCAAAGTAGTGGATTATAAATATGCAAAAAATGAAGGATGTGATTATTTTGGCTTTGCAAAATATATAGGTACTATTGATGTATTTTTATGCTAAGAATGTACAAACCATTGTATATATGATGTGAGAAGCTTATGCTTATGATGATGCATGATGTGTTATATGCAAATATGATGATAATATTGAGATATACTTATATGTTTCACCGCGGTTCTATATGATGTGAAATAATGTGAAATGATGTGAAATGCCAAGTGATACGGGACCCACTTCCACAGGAGAAGATATGTGGAGGATACACATCTATAGGGTGTGTTGTGATTGTTTGATATATGGCATAACGCTGGTATCAGGACCCTTCCTCTTAGGGAACATTTAAGAGTGATACATTAGTTTGGGTATTGTAGGGCCGTGGGACACATAAGGAAATAATAATTATATAAATACAGTGGGTTTGTTTACATTGCATATTTCGGCATTTATTGTATGAATAAGCTTCCAAAATTATTTTAAGCAAATGATATGCTTACTTTGATAATATGGCAAGTGTATTTTGAAATTGGAAGCTTATTATCGAAAAGTTGATTTGATTTGATAATATGTTGAAATAATTAATGGATTATATTATATTAAGCTTGCTTATTGAGTGTGAGCTCATATAAATCTCACAATATTTTTCAGAGCCACAAGACTAAAGAATGGGATTTGGGATAGTTGGAGCTTCTATCAGAGTAAATTAAGATCCAACATTTTGTTGTAACTCCATTGATTTATGTATGATGGGCATATAGCCCAAAACTCATAATTATGGCTTGTATTAAAGTTATTGACTCTGAATGACATAGAGGTATTATCCTTCCTTGAATAAATTGGATTGTTACAGGACGCCTTGCATGCCAGGCATGCGGTGGGTTACCACCCCTGGATTCCACATTGGGTCTGGGGCATGATAGCTTTTATGATATCAGAGCCTAGGTTTGACCTTAGGGACAAACATAAGACAACACTAAGCAAAACAGTAGGAAGACACTAGGAGGGTAACAACTCTAAGAAGATTTTTTTTTTAAGTAAATATGTTTTGAAAGCTTGAAATTTAGGGGTTTGTAAAGATATTGATTGGAGCCAAACTTGGCAGGGAATAATAATGCCTTGTCGCACTAGAAGTTTGCGACAATTTGAAGGTTCCCAAGCTGGTGACTCTGGCCAACAGGGAGGCCAGCAAACTTCTGGAGGTTCTGGTTCCATTAATTTTGCTGGCAATGGCCAGCAACAGCGCTAGACGATACTTCAGGTCCTCATGGAAATGGTGCAGGCTATGCAGCAACAGATCCAACAAGTTGTGCCTGCTCAGCTCATCCCTCCTACTCCGCAAACTCTGCTAGTTGAACCTGAACCACCAGTCCATCCCGCTCCGCTGCAACCCTGGCAAGGAGGAGGTCAGAGCTTTGCTAAGTTTAAGAGCTTAGCCCCTACTTCCTTCTCTGGATCCACCAACCCCGTCGATGCTGAGGGATGGATGAGGGAGATGGAGAAGGCCTTCATGGCCCATGGTAGCCAGAAGGAGAAGCGGATTAGATTTGCCACCTACCTCCTTCAAGGCAAGGCATATGATTGGTGGTTACATATGGAGCAGCGAATGGGTGGACAAGTTGTCTCCTGGAGGGAGTTCAAGGAAGTCTTTTTCGATAAATACTTCTCCAGTAGTGTGCAAATACAGATGGAATCTGAGTTTCTTGAGCTGGAGCAGAAGAATCTCTCTGTGGCCCAGTACGAAGCCGAGTTCACTAGGCTAGCTCGGTTTGCTCCAGAAACAGTGACCACTGAGAGAGCCAAAATCACCATGTTGGCCCAAATGGCAACCCAAGAGGGAGGGTGAATTGGGTTCTTAAAAATTTAGCTTTTTTAAAATTATGTGCTTTGAAATAAAGAGATTGAGTGCAAGATAAATGCTAAGCACAAATAATGAGATAGGAAGAGATAAAGAGATAAAGCACGACAACACAAAGATTTTATAGTGGTTCGGTGTATCCAACACCTACGTCCACTCCCAAGTAACACTTGGGCCCACACTATAATCCACTTGATTACAGCTGAGTTGTTTTATAAGATCACAACTCAAAACTTGTTGTTTCCCCCAGGATCACAACGAACCCAGCTGGTTTTACCAGGCTCACCAGCACAAAACCCAAACACAAGCTATCCTTAGCTTGTCCCGAGGTATATTACCTCCACTAATTCAATCCCCTGATTGAATTAGCAAATAATAGTTTGAAAGCAAAGATTTCAATACAACACTTAAAACAGCTCCTTAAGTGAGCAGATATTCAATAAAATAAATAAGGTAAGAAAAGCCTGATTGACGCTCTTTGAATGTATGCTTTTCTTCTTTTCCTCTTCTTCTTTGAAAGATTGAATCAGCCTCAGCTCAGTTTCTTCACGCAGTAGAGAAGTTGAGGATTTGGGGCTTTTGCTTTCTCTCTTCAAATGTTGGAAATCTCCTTGATTTGATCTTGAGAAGCTATGGATTTCTCTTTGAACTTTTCTGGGATTGATGGATTTAAGCTCTGAGTATTTCCTTTTGATTTCTCTTTCTTTCTCAATATTTTCTGAATATTTTCTCTCTTTTTCTTGCTCTGTTCTTTCTTTTTTCTATATTTTCAAACGGATGGATATTCCTCCTTTTATATACTTCAATCCAAGGTTTAGGTGGGAAATATAGACGTTGTGAGATGCTTGGATACACACAAAGAAAAATAACCGTTAGAGATTAGATGGAAAAATATTACCGTTGGAGTCCATTCTGACAATTGAAAATCTGCTCCTGACAAGTTGGAGTTGGCTCCAACTTTTCAGGTGTCGGCTCCAGATCGGGTATCCAAAAATAGCAAAGAAAAGTTTGTTGAGGAGTTGACTTCGAGAAGGTTAAGTGTCGGCTCGTCGCTTTCGGGAGTCAGCTCCAGAATCCAAGAGTGTCAGCTCCAGAAATGTCCATAAAACACACTCTCTGTTCTTAGGTTAGAGTCGGCTCCAGAAACTCAGGTGTCGGCTCAGAATTCTAGGTGTCGGCTTCGGAAACTGAAACATAATGCACTTCTCTGTATCTTAGGTTGGAGTCGGCTCCGAAACTCTGAGTGTTGACTCTATACCATGCCAAAAATTTAGAAACCTTCTCATACGCCTTGGGGTCGGCTCCTGACTATTTGGGTGTCGACTCCAAGTTCTGAACTTTAAAAAAATTCTTTTAAAATTTGATTCAAACATATTCCTTTATTCCTTTTGATTGATTAAACATTTTTAACCCCTGAAACACTTATTAAATCTATCAGAAACATAGTGAATATACTCATGTCTTTTGTTAATCATCAAAATCAATAATTGGGTCAACAATCTCCCCCTTTTTGATGATTATAAAAATATTGAGTATATGCATGATTAAATAATAAGAGTTTCAAATTTCTTAAATATTTAGTTCTCATAGTTAAGCTCCCCTTGAATGAAGTAGCTCCCCCTATGATACTGAATTTAACATCTATTCTTCCTTTTAGCAGTAAACGCATATACAACTATCATTTACATATACCATCTCCCCCTATCAATTACATTTAATGTTTGATACCAACTTTCATATCAAATTAAGTCAATTAAGCTTATTCCTTTCAATGCATATATATTTTTCTTCCCCATTATAACTTTCAATACATATACGACTATCAATTACATTTTCTCCCCCTTTTTTGTAATCAACAAAAAGGTTAATAAATTTTAGATTAAATGATAAAATTAAGAGATGCTTCAAATATCAAATGATATTCATTAAGTAAAAAGTTCATTACATACTTCACAAAGTCAAGCATTACAAGAAAACTTCATTACATCAAAATTTCAGTAAAACATCAAACATCAAAATAAAGCAAATAAACATCAAATCCCAAATCTCCTTTTGAGTTCTTCTAGAATCTTACCCATCCCTTCTCTTTGAGTAGCAATAAATTCATTTAGTCTCCTATCAAAGAATATGGATGCAACAACGATCTTTTCTTGTAACTCAGCATTGCATTTGAATATGTCTTGAATCACCTCCAATCTCTTTAAGTTCTTCAAAAATATTCTTGAAATCATTCTTCAAAGATTCTGCGGAGGCTCCAAGGGTGGACTCAATTTTGTTTACTCTTTCATCCAAGGAATAAAACATTTCTCTTAAATTCATCAGACTATTATCAATTTCAGTTTTCATCTCTTCCTTATGAGTACTAAATAATTCTTCAAGTTGCTCCAGCTGAACATCAGAAAAACCAACAGAAGGAACAGACACTGGTACAGGTGCAGGAACAGAAGTAGGTGTCGATGGTTGTGATGATCTGCTAGGTTCTGGTGAAGGATGCCTCACTGAAGGACCTGCCTCAGAAGGTGCACTGGCTCCAATATCAGCCGCTCTTTCATCCAGATTACTCTTTCTTTCCCATATACCATCCACTTTCACAAATCCCATTCTATGCACAGTAGCCAGTCTGTAATAATCGGTGTGTCTAAGGTTCATTCTCTGAGATGACAACACCCTGGCTTTGGAATACTAAAGTTAATATCATGTCATATGGTAAAGAGGATCTTTTCTTATTCACGGCCTCTGCCATGTACCAAATCATCATAGCAGCCAGATTAATTCGTTGACCAATCAAAACACTGTCCATAATTACAATGTCTCGCTCTGAGCATACTCAAAACGTCCAGTCTTGGGAAATAAAATCCTACCACAAATGTTATGCAACAGCCTAAGTTCAAAAGGCAACTGATTTGCCCTAATTTCTTCAAATTCGGTTATTTCTCTACCTAGCATCCTTGATAAAGTGTTGATCTTTCACTGTGAATGCTTCCAGCAAGCCCAGTAATAGGAATCCCTAAAAGGTTTCCTAAAATTTCTGAAGTTATATGAATCCTTTTCCCTCTTACTGAACTAACAATTCCTCCATCTCTCTAGACAAATTGAAATAAAACTCCTTGACTAGGGCTGGATAAGTAGGTAAATCAAGGGAACATACCTTATCCCAACCTAGTTCCTTTAACTGCCGTTCAATGGTAAAACCTTCTTCCTCAAGGAAATGAAAGTCTACCTTCCTACCCATTGTAATTACACGGCCTACCAAAGTGTCGATTTGAGGCGAGGATGGGCTTGGAGCAGCACTCGGTGTGGATGACGAGGAAGAGGACGCAGAACTCGGCGAAGGCTGCCTTGCCGGACGCCTCACAGTCCGTTTTTCGATCGTCACCCCTCCACCAAACACTATCCCCTATGTTTGGGTGCCATTGAGAGCTAAGGAGTGGTTAATTTAAGGGATTTTGGGTTTTAGGAAGAGTTGGAGAGAGTTTGGAGAGGATTGGAGTCGATTGAAATGAACGAGGAGTCGGCTCTGCCCTAAATAAATTAACCTGGGACCACTTGGAGTTGACTCCCGCAAAGCGAGGTATCGGCTTCAGGTTGCTAACACGGTCAGCGCTCGAACTGGAGTCGGCTCCGCTAAGGCGAGTGTCAGCTCTAAGGTCTCAGACCGAGAGCGACAAAGACAAGGTATCGACTCCATAAATCAGGTGTCAACTCCACTGATAGTTTCAGAAAAATATAAAAGAGTTTCAAACATCCGAAACTTATCGAAATAAAATCAATAAATTTTTGATAAAATCTTTGGAATGTGGAGAATCAAATTGTTCAAATGTCTAGATAAATAGTCCTTAAAGTCATGAGAGAAATTTAAGAAATTGATTGAAATCTATATAATCATTCCTTAGGGGTTTCAAAATCATTCAAAGGGTCACAAATCCCTAACTCTCCTCTAAGATAACAAAATATCTCTTCACTCAAAGGTTTTGTAAATATGTCCGCTAGTTGTTCTTTAGTGCAAACATAATCAAGACAAATTTTACCATTAGCTACATATTCTCTAATGAAGTGATATTTAATTTCAATATGTTTAGTTCTTGAATGTTGGATTGGATTTTTAGTTAAGTTTATTGCACTTGTATTATCACATTTAATAGGAGTTTTATCAAGTGTTATGCCATAATCTTCAAGTTGTCGCTTAATCTAAAGGATTTGAGCATAGCAACTTCCAGCTGCAACATATTCTGCTTCAGCAGTAGATAATGCAACTGAATTTTGCTTTTTGCTAAACCAAGAGATTAAGTTACTTCCTAAAAATTGATATGCACCACTTATACTCTTTCTATCTAGTTTACATCCAGCATAATCAGAATCAGAATAAACAATTAAATTCAGTGTTGAGTCTCTAGAATACCATAATCCTACATTTTTAGTTCCACTTAGATATCTTAGTATTCTTTTTACAGCAATTAAGTAAGATTCTTTAGGTTCTGATTGAAATCTAGCACATAGACAAATAGCAAACATGATATCAGGTCTACTTGCAGTTAAATAAAGCAGAGATCCTATCATACCTCTATAATGCTTTTGATTAACTTTCTTACCATCTTTATCTTTGTCTAACTTGCATGAAGGACTCATTGGTGTTCCAAGGGGTTTGATTGATTCCATTCCAAACTTCTTGAGAATTTTCTTTGTGTACTTTATTTGGTTGATGAAAATCCCCTCTTTGCTTTGCTTGATTTGAAGTCTTAGGAAAAAGTTGAGTTCTCCCATCATGCTCATTTCGAATTCACCCTGCATTAGCTTAGCAAACTCTTGACATAAAGATCATTAGTAGCACCGAATACAATATCATCTACATAGATTTGTACTACTAATAGATCTTTATCTTTTCTTTTAAAAATAGAGTTGTATCTACATTTCCTTAGTAAAATCATTTTCAATTAGAAATTTACTTAATATCATACCAAGCTCTAGGTGCTTGTTTTAAACCATATAGTGCTTTGTGTAATTTAAAAACGTGATTTGAAAATTCATAATTTTCAAAACCAGATGGTTGTTCTACAAAAACTTCTTCATTTATAAAACCATTTAAAAATGCACTTTTAACATCTATTTGAAATAAATTGATATTCATATGACATGCAAATGCCAGTAATATTCTAATTCCCTCTAATCTAGCTACAGGTACAAAGGTTTCATCAAAATTAATTCCTTCTTCTTGATTATATCCTTTTGCAACTAATCTAGCTTTATTTCTAATTACTATGCCATTTTCATCTAATTTATTTTTAAATACACATTTAGATCCTATAACTGAATGACCTTTAGGTCTATCAACTAAGGACCATACATTATTTCTAGTAAATTGATTTAATTCTTCTTGCATAGCTAGCATCCAATTACTATCTTTTTCAGCTTCTTCTATAGTTTTAGGTTCAATTTGAGATACAAATGCAAGATGATTATTGATATTCCTCATAGATGATATAGTTCTTACACCTTGAGATGGATCACCTATAATCAATTCCTTAGGATGACCATAAGCATATCTCCAATCTCTAGGCAGATCTACCTCATTGCGAGTAGTATCAATAGCATCAACCCCAGTGAATCATCATCTTTAGCTTCTTGTTCATGATCTAAAGATACATCTATATTTAATTTTTCAATATCTCTTTTTAGCAAATTTGTATCTTCCTCATCATCAATCTTTTCTGAACTTGATGCTAAGGATTCATCAAAACTACATGAATAGATTCTTCTACTATTAAGTTCCTCTTATTAAATACTCTAAAGGCTTTACTAGTTGTTGAATATCCTAAGAATATGCCTTCATCAGATTTTGCATCAAATTTTCCTAAGTTGTCCTTACCATTATTATGAATGAAACATTTACTACCAAATGCATGAAAATAACTAATATTAGGTTTCCTATTATTCCATAATTCATAAGGAGTTTTCTTAAGAATTGGCCTAATTAAAGCTCTATTAAGGATGTAACATGTTGTGTTTATAGCTTCCGTCCAAAAGTATTTTGGTAGGTTGCTTTCACATAGCATGGTACGGGCCATGTCTTCTAAAGTTCTATTTTTTCTTTCTACAACTCCATTTTGTTGTGGTGTTCTAGGTGCAGAAAAGTTATGATTAATGCCATATTCAATGCAGAAATTTTCAAATAAGTGATTTTCAAATTCTATGCCATGATCACTTCTAAGAGACACTATGGTGGTGTTTTTCTCATTAGTGACTTTCTTGAAGAATTTTAGAAATATTGAGAAAGTCTTATCTTTATGAGTCAAAAATAATACCCAAGTGAATCTAGAATAAACATCTACTATCACAAGATCATATTTCTTCCCTCCTAGACTAGTGGTTCTAGTTGGTCCAAAAAGGTCCATATGAAGTAGCTCTAGTGGCCTAGAAGTGAAAACAACATTCTTAGATTTGAAAGAGTTTCTAGTTTTTTTCTAAATTGACATGCATCATAAATTCTATTATTTTCAAAATCTAACTTTGGAAGTCCTTTAACTAAATCCATTCTAATTAATTTTGAAATCAAGTGTATGCTTGCATGACCTAATCTACGATGCCACAACCATCCAATCTCATTTACATTAATATTATCAGCAACTAAGCAATGACTACTAGTAGACAGATTATCTAAATCAATTAAATATACATTATCATTTCTACTTCCAGTAAATATAATGATATTGTCAATAGAATTAGAAACAGTGCAGATAGAAGCTTCAAATAAAACTTTGAAACCTTTATCACGCAATTGGCTAATACTAATTAAATTATGCTTTAAACCATCTACATAAAGAACATTTTCAATAAAAGTGAAGGGAGTTATCTGAATTTTACCAAAGCCCATAATATGGCCTTTGTCGTTATCTCCAAAGGTTACTACTCCTCCTCTTTTATCCTTAAGGGTGATGAATTGATCATTGTCACCCGTCATGTGCCTTGAGCAGCCGCTATCAAAATACCACTTTCGTTTTGATCTTTTGGCTACAAGACACTCCTCATCGTCATTTGCCATAAAACAAATGTTTGCAACCTCTTTCTGTTCTTCCTCAGAAGAGGATTCCTCGCTATCGCTCCATGTTGCAACATATGCCTTTTTCTTTTCTTGTACCCCTTTTTTAATTAAGGACAATCATATCTAAAGTGCCCCGGTTTCTTACATCATAGCATATGAGGGGGTCTTTCTCTTTATCCTTGTCCTTTTCTTTTTCTTTTTCACCTTCCATCTTTGTTCCAAATTTTTTCTTATGGAAGGGTTTCTTTCTTTGCATAAATCTTTTAAATTTCTTAGCAAGGAGTGCAGTCTCCTCATCATCATCATCTTCTTCATCACTGCTATTTTTTCAATTTCTACAGCTTTGAGGGCAATTATTTCTTCTTCTTGACGTCTTCCTCTATATGATGTTTCATGGTCAACTCATGAGTCATTAGTGATCCAAGTAGCTCCTCCAAAGGTAAGGTATTGAGGTCCTTGGCTTCTTGGATTGCAGTCACCTTTGCTTCCCATATCCTTGGAAGAGACCTAAGGATTTTAAGAACCAACTCAGAGTTAGTATAGGTCTTACCAAGACTCTTTAAACCATTCACAATATCAGTAAATCTTGTATACATGCAGGTTATAGATTCAGTTTGTTCCATGCTAAACAATTCATATTTATGAATAAGAATATTAATCTTTGATTCTTTGACTTAATTAGTACCCTCATTGGTAACTTCTAACCTATCCCAAATTTCTTTTGTGAAAATACATGTAGAAATTCTATTAAACTCATTAACATCTAATGCACAATATAAAACGTTCATGGCCTTCTTAGCATTGAGCTGAGCCATTTTTCTATCGTTCTCATTCTAATCCCTTTTGGGTTTAGGAACTATTGAACCATCTACTATGTGTGTGGGTGTGCTAGGTCCATTAGTGATTACACTCCATAGTTCATAATCTAAAGCTTGAATAAAAATTCTCATTCTAGCTTTCTAATAAGAGTAGATTTAACCATTAAATAAAGGAGGTCTATTTGTAGAATGACCTTCAGCAAATAAAGATCCAGCTTGAGTTGCCATTTGGATCTTTAGCTCTTGATCATTTGATCAATAAACAATGAGCACAAGCTCTGATACCAATTGTTGGCCCAGATGGCAACCCAAGAAGGGGGGTGAATTGGGTTCTTAAAAATTTAGCTTTTTTAAAATTATGTGCTTTGAAATAAAAGAGATTGAGTGCAAGATAAATGCTAAGTACAAATAATGAGATATGAAGAGACAAAGAGATAAAGCACGGCAAACACAAAGATTTTATAATTGTTCGGTGTATCCAACACCTACGTCCACTCCCAAGTAACACTTGGGCCCACACTATAATCCACTTGATTACAGCCGAGTTGTTTTACAAGCTCACAACTCAAAACTTGTTGTTTCCTCCGGGATCACAATGAACCCAGCTGGTTTTATCGGGCTCACCAGCACAAAACCCAATACAAGCTATCCTTAACTTGTCCCAAGGTATATTACCTCCACTAATTCAATCCCCTGATTGAATTAGCAAACTACAGTTTGAAAGCAATAAAGATTTCAATACAACACTTAAACAGCTCCTTAAGTGAGCAGATATTCAATAAAATAAATAAGGTAAGAAAAGTCTGATTAAAGCTCTTTGAATGTATGCTTTTTTCTTTTCCTCTTCTCCTTTGAAAGATTGAATCAGCCTCAGCTCAGTTTCTTCACGCAGTAGAGAAGTTGAGGATTTGGGGCTTTTGCTTTCTCTCTTCAAATGTTGAAAATCTCCTTGATTTGATCTTGAGAAGCTTGTGGATTCTCTTTGAACTTTTCTGGGATTGATGGATTTAAGCTCTGAGTATTTCCTTTGATTTCTCTCTTTCTTTCTCAGTATTTTCTGAATATTTTCTCTCTTTTTCTTGTTCTATTTCTCTTTTTTTCTATATTTTCAAACGGACGGATATTCCTCCTTTATATACTTCAATCCAAGGTTTAGGTGGAAATATAGCCATTGTGAGATGCTTGGATAACACACAAAGAAAAATAAGCGTTAGAGATTAGGTGGAAAAAATATTACCATTGGAGTCCGTTCTGACAATTGAAAATCTGCTCCTGACAGGTTGGAGTTGGCTCCAACTTTTCAGGTGTCGGCTCCAGATCGGGTATCCAAAAATAGCAAAGAAAAAGTTTGTTGAGGAGTCGGCTCCGAGAAAGTTAAGTGTTGGCTCGTCGCTTTCGGGAGTCGGCTCCGGAATCCAAGAGTGTCGGCTCCAGAAATGTCCATAAAAACATGCTCTCTGTTCTCAGGTTAGAGTCGGCTCCAGAAACTCAGGTGTCGGCTCCCGAACTCTCAGGTCAGTTCCCAAATTCTAGGTGTCGGCTCTGAAAACTGAAACAGAATGCACTTCTCTATATCTCATGTTGGAGTCGGCTCCGAAACTCTGAGTGTCGACTCTAGACCGTGCCAAAAATCTAGAAACCTTCTGATACGCCTTGGGATCGATTCCTGACTATTTGGGTGTTGACTCCAAGTTCTGAACTTTGAAAAAATTCCTTTATAATTTGATTCAAAATTTATCCTTTATTCCTTTTGATTGATTAAACATTTTTAACCCCTGAAACACTTATTAAATCTGTCAGAAACATAGTGAATATACTCTGTTTTATTAATCATCAAAATCAATAATTGGGTCAACACATCAGGTTCACTGAAGGACTGCGACCCAAACTGAGGCAAGCAGTCAATGCATTTGAACTCTCCACATATTGTGCTGTGTGAGCAAAGCCCTAGTGATCGAAAGAGACATGAATAGGAACCCGAGGGAGTGGGAGCTACAGAGGAAGAGGAAGGGGTCTTCTTCGGGCCAATCTTCGGGGCAGGCTAAGAAGAAGATACATATCAGCCCCCCTCAGGACCAAAGGTAAGGAGACCCATTGCCCTCACTACGGAAACTTCCATCCGGGCAAGCGGTGCCATGGACCGAAAGGTGCCTGCTTCATATGTGGGAAAGTGGATCACAAGATGGCCACTTGTCCCCTTCGGAGAGATCAGCTGCCTTCTCCAGATCTGGGATGAACCAGCAGCAGCAGCCGAGGACCCAGGAAGGGTCTTCACCCTCACACAATAGGATGCTGGCCACTTCTACTCCGTAGTGATAGGTACGCATGTTACTTAAGTACTCGTTTAAGATTATTTCATTCATATGCGATGTAATACATTGATCATGAATGATAAATAAGGTAAGCAATATTAAACTTCATGATATCTAAGACAAACTAAACTTTGTGATCAGGGACATTTAAAGTAGGCAACGCTTATACCCAAACCTTAGTAGATCCGGGTGCCACGCATTCATTATATCCGAGGCTTATCTTGCCAACAATGCATCGTTGACATCTGTTCCCCTAGGGAAAGAGTTGCACATTGCATTCCCAAATGGAGATGTTATGAGGATGGAGTCAGTATGCAAATCTTGCTTGATTAATTTGAAGGATAAAAGGTTGAAGGTTGATTTAATCGTCCTTCCACTGAAGTCCTTTAATGTTATCCTTTGGATGGAATGGTTGGCCTCCTATCATACTTCAGTAGATTATTTTAGGAAAATGGTGATCTTCAAAATCTCTAATCAACCTGAATTCAATTTTACTAGAAGCTAAGAACACCTGGCCTCAGTGTTTGCATCAGCACTGCAGGCTGCCAAAATATTTGAAGCAAGGTGGCCAAGGGTTTCTTGCTGTGGTCAAAGACCTTCAGCAGGAAGGGGTCAAGTTGGAGGATATTCCAGTGGCTATGGAGTTTCCTGACGTCTTCCCAGATGATTTGATCGAATTACGTCCAAACCAGGAAGTTGAGTTCACCATTGATTTGGTCCCTAACACTGGACCTATATCCAAGGCCCCTTATCGCATGGCCCAAGCTAAGCTAAAAGAGCTTAAGGGCCAATTGCAGGAGCTCCTAGATCGGGGATTTATCAGACCTAGTGTCTCTCCTTGGGGTGCTCCAGTATTTGTCAAAAAGAAAGATGGAAGTATTCAGCTCTGCATTAATTATCGAGAATCAATAAGGTAACAGTGCGGAACAAGTATCCCTTACCGAGGATTGATGATCTATTTGATCAACTCCAAGGAGCTCAGGCATTTTCAAAGATTGATCTTCGGTTAGGATATCATCAACTCAAGGTCAAGGCAGGAGATGTGCCTAAGACAGCATTCAGAACTAGGTATGGCCACTATGAGTTCTTGATGATGCCGTTTGGGTTGACTAATGCCTCGACAGCATTCATGGACTTGATGAACAGAATCTTTAAGCCATGCTTGGATCATTTGTGGTGGTCTTCATTGATGACATCCTGATGTATTCTAAAAGCCAAAAGGAGCATGTGGACCACCTAAAGATTGTTCTGCAAACTCTTCGGGAGAAAAAGCTTTATGCCAAGTTGCAGAAGTGTGACTTCTGGTTGAACCAAGTATCATTCTTGGGTCATATAATATCTGGAGATAGCATATCTGTGGACCCGAAGAAGATTGAGGCAGTTGTAAACTGGAGTCGGCCTTCCAATGTATCCGAAGTAAGAAGCTTCGTAGGACTGGCTGGATTTTATTGCAGATTCGTGGAGGGCTTCTCTCGCATTGCTCTACCCCTGACTCACTTGACCCAAAAGCAAGCGAAGTTTGACTGGATTGAGGAGTGTGAGAGAATTTTTCAAGAGCTGAAGCAATGCCTAGTGTCAGCCCCTGTCTTTACCCTTCCGTCAGGATCTAGAGGATTCACCCTATACACTGATGCTTCTCAGAAGGGATTTTTTTGGGGAGATTGTTGAGAAATTGTTGCCCCAATCTTATTGATTTTGATGATTACCAAAAGCCATGAGTATATTAAAAGATGAAATGAGTTTATTTATATGAGCAATGATTTATTTAGAATAATCAATGAGTATGTTAAGTATGACTTTAATCAATTTGAAAGTAACTCAAGCTCCATGTTTAAGCTTTCAAAAAAATTTTTATACTTCATATCTCAATCAATGAGCTTTTGGAACATTTCTTGAATTGATTCCTAATGATAATTTTATTGTATTCAGTCAAAAATCGATTTAAAATTAATCTGGAACGAATTTCAAAGTCAATCAGAAAATTCTCTGATTTTTTAATACGTTCCGGAGCCGACTCTAGAGTTTCAGAGTTGACTCCACTCAGTATATAGAGATGTCTGTTTGTCTCGAGTCGACCCATGTGATTTCTCGAGTTGACCCCCGATTTTATCGAGCTGACTCCATGACTGTGTGAGTCGACTCCGCTCAGACATCAGAGAATTATTTTTCTGAGCACTTCTCGAGTCGACCCCTTGCTTTT